>JBBMFX010579183.1:0-14182 GCA_037832545.1 Rhabdalestes septentrionalis | reverse complement strand
TCCTCATCGCCACTGTCTCCAAACCATACAACATCGCTGGTCTCACTACTGTCCTGTACACCTTTCCTTTCATTCTCATATAAGCATATAAATTTATATAAAAATATATTTTAAAAAAGGATAAAATATAATACTAGATCATTTTTGTGCAACTTTTAAGAGTAAAATACAACTGAACTATGAAACCCATGAAAACACTCATAAAACATAAAAATAATTTCGAATTTTTACTGTGTGTCGAATAGAACTGAACAAGGGGACAGAATGTTTTAAGATAAGATAAAGCCGTTTTAGTTCCACAAGTGTGAAATGTATCTTATGTTGTGTAGCCTGTAGTGTGCAAGTTCGTTTCCTCTATTTATATTTCTATAGACTTCATCTGAAAGTGCTACCTGGCGGCCCGTCTCTGCCTGTGCGCCCTCTTCTGGAGAGGATGTGGCATCAGTGAGCACAGCCATATGTTTGGATGCGCAGACGCAGACCACAGGGCTCTTCTACCCTTCCAGCACTGAGCTGCAGAAGCGGAACCAGCAGATAGAGGCAGAGCTTAGCAGGCAGGAGAAGATGAGGGATAGGAAGCCCCTCCTTACAGCCATTAGTCCAGGACGAGGTAAAGCAGCACAGTACTTCATGTATTCTGTAGTTCCTGAAGTTCAGTTCTTAAAGTTAGCTCCAGCTGCTGCCATAGTTCTACACAAAACCGAAAACAAATCACACCACTCCAACTCTCAGATCCTTGCCCTGGCTCCCAGCTTTCGTACAGTGAAGATTTCAAACCATTGTGAGCATCTCTGATATGTTTGATGTAATAAATCTGGTAGATTTTATAGATCTGCAGGATCTGCTCAGCTAGTTGTGAAAATATCTCAAACTAAACATGGTGTAATGGCATTTAGTCACAATGCTGTCTGCTGCTAGAACCAACTTCCCATCAGTTTCAGCTCTTCCCTCCACTCTACAGTGGGATGGGTGGGCTGTAGCCAGCAACAGCTTATTTGCATAAAATTGACAGAGCAATAATCCGCTCATTTTGAAAGGGACTGAAACTTTCAGAGCTGGTGTTATCTTTTCATATGAGAGATAAAGATCAAAGAACTTTACGAACATGTTTTTTGTAGTCCTGTTATAACTTGTTTAAAAAGAGGTAAAACAAAATATCTGGAATATTTTGCACACAACTAGAGATCGACCGATACATCAATTTACCGATATTTTTCCCGATATTTAAGCATTTGACCATAATCGGTTATCGGTTTTGTAATATCAGGTTTACCGATGAACACCGCCATCTGGTGGGCGTTTTAAGAATTACGCGCATGATCGCCATTGCAGCACAGCGTCTGAGGGTAAACTGTGT
Source organism: Rhabdalestes septentrionalis (assembly GCA_037832545.1). Lineage (NCBI taxonomy): Eukaryota > Metazoa > Chordata > Actinopteri > Characiformes > Alestidae > Rhabdalestes > Rhabdalestes septentrionalis. Next base: position 12,825 of record JBBMFX010579183.1, on the reverse strand, counting down.
GCAAAGGTAAAGGATACTTACTTGCTTGCTTTCCTATATTTAGTAAACTTTATTAAACATAACAGCTATTAATGCACATATTAGATGTGTTACATAAATGACTGATATATAGTTTATGCACCATTGAAGACTTTAGTAATAGTGAGTTTTGTTTTTTGTTTTTTAGGGGGGTTTTTTGGTATTTTTTGCACTTTCAGACCCCTAGTTTTGATTTGCATGCAAGGAGGGAGTGATTATTATAAAGAAAACAGTTTTTCAGTTCAGTGGTGGTGTAATAATTGTGTCGAAAACAGAAGTATAATAGTAAATAAATATCGGTTCTGAATATCGGTTATCAGGCGCATAAACATGCAAATAATTGGTATCGTATCGGCAATAATAAAAATATCGGTCGATCACTACACACAACTACATCTCATATAAAAGATACATATTATAGTAACAGAAATGTAGTAAATCTGTTAAATATTTCATCATTATATAATCTGCACACTATTGAAGTTTCTAGTCTTGTATGAAACTGCTTCTGCCACTTTCACAATAGCTCTTTAAATAGCGTAGCTTGCTCGGTTGCAGGGTTCTGGAGGAAGCAGTTGGATCATATCTGTGCTCACTTGCGTAGTTACACGCAGAACAACAGTGAGTTCAGAACCCTGATTGGAGAACCCAGGATGGGCAGGGTAAGAGAAGCTTGAGGAAAATGTGTGTACTTTTCTTGTTAAGTGACACAATGACTTAAAAATACAGGTGGTGGTTTTAGCTGTGGATAGCAATCAATTGTCAAAGTTAGATTGATATACATGTCTACCAAACAGTACAAATAACTAGATCAAGTAGGTTTCATTTCAGGTTCCTGTTATTCCTGTGCTTTCCAATAGAACTATACCACAAGTTCTTCATGTTGTGTTTTCTGTTTTCCAGGTGGTTTGTGCTGTCGTAGAGGAGGACAGTTATGAAATCAGCCTGCGGGTTAATTTCGTTTCTGCTGCTCCACAGAGATCCAAGGTAAAAAAAAAAAAATCACAGCCATTCATGCATGTAATTATGTAGAATCTCTGTCTGGACTACTTTGTTACTCCGTTTTTGTTTTATGTTTTTTTTTGTTTCCACCATGTCAAATTCTATAGTGAATGGGCCAGTAGAAGTGGTCTTGTCACATTAGCCTTCATCGGGGCCATGCAGGGACCTTTAAAACACATCTCTTGTAGTTGATTTCTGTGAAAACGAAAGACAACCAAAACAAACAAAACAGCAACAAAAAATGTCAGTGTGGTTTTTGACAGTGAAATGTGCCATCACCTTAATCTGGTCTGTGTGTAGTCTTTTCCAGCAGGGCAACTAAATGGATCTGTGTCTGAGAAACTAAATCTCAGTGACATTATGGAGGGAAATCCTACAGCCAGCCTATGTACAGGAGTATACTCACTCCCTGCCACATACACTCATTTAACATTTAAGCAGTTGTATTGTTTTAAGTACTGACGAGTTGGTGTGTGTGTGTGTGTGTGTGCCAGATAGTGCAAATGGAACAGCATCTGGGCAAGGAGCAAAGAACCAGAGAAAGACACACAGTATAACTATAGAAGAACAATCACTGGGCAGTATTCTTTACACACAAGCGCCACACGTTTGTATGCATGTATGTGTGTAATATATATATATGAATGCATAGTGTGTGCATGTGTGAGCTCTATTTCATCCCATCAGCAAACTGAATCAGGTGTGAAGCTGGTGGAATACGGCACATAGAATAGCTGCTATACAAACACTATTGCACTTACAACACATACCTTATTTTTTTACACAGCTCACACTGAAATACTTCATAAAAGAATAGCAACCTGTGTATTTTACACTCACAACTGCAAATGCAAAAAACATTGAACATATGAAAGGGATGATTGGTCTCTTATTTTTCCATTGCATGTAATCATATGTCCTCTATATAATATATTTAAGTGTTAGTCTAAAGCTAATCTGTAATCTCAGTAGCTAGTTTTCGTATAATTTGCATTCTGATCACCTTTATTTTTTCTCTAGTTTCTCTATATTTTTGTGCTGAAAACTTACAAAAGCAGGTCTGTTTGTTGGTACACAAACATGGCATTGTATTTGTTAACACGTATTTGCTATAATGTGGTTGTTTTCTCTGACAGTACTCCAAAAACCACCTGCTGCTGAAGGAGGTTGGACCAGAGGGTCAGGGCCGAATTTCAGTCGTGCAGCAGCTACTGGATGAAGTGAGGCAAAACACCAATTCTATACTAATTTATCGAACAAAATATCCAATAATTATAATGTAAAGTAAAATATTCTTCCTGAACAAATTAACCCCCACAGTATCAGAGTTTTGTACATTTGCACCTCTGAGTGGTGGTCTTTAAAGCCAAACTAAATTAAATATAAGCATTACATTTATTCTTTCACAATATGAATTTGCTATAAGTGTATTTCACAAGATGCTCAGGACATTTTAAATCTCTAACTGAGGTGATATCATTAGTTATTATCCACCTCTTCTTTCTAGTTGTTATCAATGTTGTGTGCCCTGTGTTTACCTGTGCCTGTTTCAGAATCTATTTGCATGTGTGTATGTGTGTGTGTCTCCAGGGTGCTGACCCATCATGCCTGAACAGCAATGGGCGTCCTGCTCTGATTGCCGCAGTGATAAACGGACACCATGACATCATCCCCATGCTGGTGCAGAAAGGTGCGGACATCGACCAGCAGTCTGGCCTGTGAGTCTTAAACCTTATGCCGTCACATGTGTTACTTTCTTAATGATGAAGCTACTCCTTTGTTCACAGCAGTGGTTGCATTTAATTATTTAGACACTTTATAATTCCAGTGCACACATCTATTTCAGATTCAAACATATAATGCAAAACATATAAATACATTTTGTTTGATTTTTGTTTTTCTTTGGATAAATTGTTTAAAATTAAGTTATACAACTTGGTATTGCAAATATGGATGTTCTCATGCTAATTAAGCCCAGTGTCATTATAAAACAATCAATAATATGCAAGTGGAAATTTCATAAAACCATTAGTACTCATGCCTGGACAGCTGCTGATAAAGATAAGACGGAGGCCAGCTGTAGGAAGAACTGCATCTTCAATTCTTTACCACCAAGTCAATCAGGACTTCTGGAACAGCGTTTTCTGATCATTCAGATCATCATGTTTGGAGAAAGAAGGGTTGAAGTGTTACTTATGATCTTAAGAACCACATCGACTGTGAAGCATAATGGTGGTGGCATCAGAATTTGGAGCAGTACAGTCCTGTACAGTCAGAAATGGGGCAGCACATCATCGAAGGAAACATGAGTAGTGATTTGCTGAAGGATATTAAAGGTAAAATGACATTTGGCAGATGCCCTTGTGCAGAGAATCTTACCATTATTAGTTACAGTTCTCCTGGAGCAACTGAAGCTTAAATGTTTTGTTCAAATAGACAATGATAAAAAAATGGGGGGTTTGAATCTGCAGTTTTGTTCTCATCAAGTTCACAGCCAAGTGTTTTACCTGCTAGTCTACTACCACCCCTGATTTAGGGAATTTTAATCATACATGGCAAGAGGGAGAAGATGGACGTTTCAAGAAAAAAAATGACCCAAACATGAAGCCAAAACAACTCACACTGGTTTCTGAAGAAGAAAAATGTACAGGTGCATGGGCTAGGCCATCCACTGACTTGAATCCAGTTTAAATATTTTAGCAGGATTTTAAGAATACAAATCCATCACAGGCACCTTGGGGAATTATGAAACAGTCATGTGGAGTGGACCAAAACAGACCCACACATCACTGCAAAAAGCTTTTGATACGATGTACTGTAGTGGCGTCTGAATACTCTTTCCTTATCAAAATAGTTTTTTAAACATCCTTGCTCGTACATGGATGCAAAATCAAAGGACATTGTGTTCATTTGAATGCGTAGTTTGGTGTCTTACTGTCACATCTAATCTTTAAGATCAATTAATTTAATTTGGAAAATTGGAACCAGGCACATCATTTGAAATTTTTTGCAGATGCTTGTTTAGATTTAGCCAATGATTTAAAATAATAAAATAAATAAGCCTAAAACAAGGTATGTTGCAGGTTGAAAAACACAGCATTACATGAGGCTGCAGCTCTGGGGAACAACGGTCTCCTGAGTGCCGAGGTGCTGCTTGGGTAAGTTGTGCTACATTAAAGCAATAGATCAGCACAAATTAAAAAATGTAAATGATAATCCAAGACATATTCAGCTGCTGAAGTATGCAGACATTGATCTGTAAACTGACAAAACTCCAGTGAAATTCTGGCTTCTAGCTGTTATTAGTGTTAGTTATGTAATCGTTTATCCATTTTTATCAGAGGGGGAACACTCAGGGCTTTCCAGGCCTTTTATTTTAAAATTTTCAATGGGTGGGGCCAATTCTGGAAATTGTATAAAGTCAAGTTGAGGGATAACAATATTGGTCTGTACCAGGAATCTTTACAGAAGGAATTGTTTGAGAATTGCTGTATACAAGATAAAATAAAAGTCCATTAAAAGCTGTCCATTACAAAACTAATCTAGAGTGGAAAAAGACATCCCTTAGCTTTGCACAAACTTGAAAGTGTGCTTACAGATATTTTTTATATTTTAGATAAAAATTATAGTAGTATAAAATAATATAATTTTAGATATTTATACTTTTGCTGTTTTAATGTTTATGGAGCATTTGAAGGTGTTCCCGTTTTGTAATAGTATCCTTCACTTGGTAAATGCGTTAAATGCAAGGAAATAATTACCTTTACAGCATTTATCAGATGCTCTCATCTAGATCTTAAGTAGTCAGTGTAGTAATCCACCTCCGTCGTTCGTACCTGTAAAGCTATGTTTAAATCAAATGTATCTTTTAACCGAGTTACTGCCAGCTAAGTTACACACCATTACAGACCCCGTCAAAAAACCCTGATTGCAAAGGCAGCCAACAAGCAAGCAAATAGCACACCACAGACAAAGTAATCTATAATGAAGGAAGTCAAACTGGACAGCAAAAAATCACATTGGGTGCTGTGGTGCGTTCACAGATCATGTATGAAGAATGCTTTTACAAAAGTGGCTCACAGTAGGGGAACCGATTTAATCAACTATTGTAGGAAGTGGTGAAGAGAACAAACTGTCAGGGCGTACTTTGATCTGAACCTTTAACAGATTAGGTGATTAGGTGATTAACTTTTTGTGGAAGTTTCACTCTCCCTCTGTCTGTTGCGCTTACAGGTGCAACGCTAGTTTGCAGAAGCTGAATGCTCAGGGTCAAATGCCGTACGATGTGGCAGAGTCCATAGACTGCGACTCAATGATGTTCTTACTGACATCTCTGACCCATAACCTCTCCAACACCAGGAGCACATCTGGACCACACTCATGAGTTTCATCTACACAGAAATACAACAAAAGAGCCTCACAGACCATTAGAAACAATGGTATTTTGCTCCTGTGCCTTCAAGACTGACACATGATCTTTTATTATTTTCTGTGATGTGCTTCATTCAAATATTAGCTCAGATTGAAAAACCTCTTACCTTCACAAAAATGTAGTGCTGATACATTTGAAACTGACGTTTTACAGCATGTCAAAACCCCAGCACACTTTCAATTTTATATTTTAAAAAATTGAGTCACATTTTAAGGATAAAAGGATTAGCCAATGAATTGATGTAGATTAATTAATCAGGTTTGCTAAATATAGGGACACTGCAACAGAAGTGTTGAAATGTTTAGTCTAAAGCCGTGTCACAGCTTCCCCTAGTACCAAATATGTTTTAGGTGGTTTGTCAGGTGTCCCTTATTTGCAACAATCTTAAAAGCTTGAAATCATGACGCCTTTTCCAAAACAATTGAAAGAAAAGCCTTTCTTACGAAACTGCTGTAGATTGAATTGAATGTGTTGGTTTTAATGGTATCACAAAAACTCAATAAGGTTTTTCAGCTTAGCTTCAATAGATGGACTTCAATTGATTCGGGTAAGTCTTACAGTCAAGGTTAACATTGTTTTGGTTCAGTTATGTTCAAATCAATCAGTTAATTGTTAAACAATGAATGTAGCTTTGTCGTAAATCGTTCCTGTGCTAGTTCTGTAATCCCGATGTGACACATGAAACTGTGATGTAAGATGCACAATGATGGACTCCTGTCGATCAGCAGATAATTACATTAAAATTAGAAAAATCGGTACTCTGGGCAAATATTTCAAACCAGTTTATGATGATGTCATTACTAGGGCTAAGGTGCAGGAAAGTGTAAGTATATAAAAATGTACCTCCGATAACGCCCATATCTCTGCAGTGATGTACCCCATGCAACATAAAGTTTACATTTGTTTGTGAAAGTTTGTGGAGTCTTGTCCTTTTAATTTAGGGAAAAATGTCTTCTACGGGAAACAAACAAAAAAAATAGCATTTTCATGTATTATTTGCACAAGCCACATTTCATGTTTTTTATTTCCCAAATGTGTTACATTGAGTAAATAAACAATAATTCTACAAAAAGTGAAGGTGTATTTTATGTATGGGACATGGACTGATTAAAAAAATGTAACAGAACCTAAAATTGACTGGAGGTGCCCAAACATAGGCTCAGGACCATAACAGGGGGACAGGGAGCACCTTAGATCATAAACTCCCTCACCAGCATGGCACAAATATGACACAACATACAATACACACCAGTGGCACCACATACAATGCAACATACTATCTCAAGGCTAAAATAATGAAGATTTAGCATTGACAGAATTCATTTAATTCATGGGGTTCCTTCAGTGTCAATCATAACTGGGGATAAGTCCAGTCGTTCAATCAGACAGAGCCGGCAGCTCAGCGGCGCAGCCGCAGAAAGAAGGCATGCCGACACTCTTTGCTGTCTACTGGGTAATATTTGTCGTAGAAGTCCAAAATGTACTCCTCTGTTTTAAAGCCGAGCTTCTGGTACAGTAGCATAGCCGGATTACTCGCCGACACGTGCAAAGTCACATCCTTCCCCATACAGGTCTGTTAGAGAGAGAAAGAAAGAGAATTAAGAAGCCATGCAAATGCAGAATGGTTTGTTGGCTCAAATTTCAGAATACATCACCTGAATGAGATGGTAGATCATGAAGGTTGCAATGCCGGCCCTCCTCCACTCTGGATGTACCAGCAGGAAGGAGATATAAGCTTCATTATACTTCACATCTGGCACCATGAAGCCAAAGCCAATCACCACTTTCTTATAAAGCACAACCACACTGAAGTCTGGGTACTGCAGGCACTCCGACAGGTCCACACCTGAAACACACACACACACCCCAGAAAGTCTTGAACATTCAATACCTGATCTGTCTGCTTGCCATAGATTTATTACAGTTTGTTTGCATGCTATTTGCTCTTAATACCAATTTTTCTTCCCCAGAGGAGATAAATCTATAGATGCTGTTAACCTACTGAACAAACTTCCCAGACGTCCCCCAATGTTAAGACGTCTATTGTACTAACTGCATATCTACTTGACAAGTGCCATGACTGCCACTGACTGGAGATAGGGAGAAGGGAAAAAACATGGGGAAAAATATGGGAGAAAATTGGAGCCAGATGTTAAGCATAGGCGTGTTGTGCACAGACCTTGATGCATCCATATTATTCCCTCGTTAATAAATGAGTTTTTTCCCATTAAATCATTACACAGTGCTGGAAACAGTCATTCTGTTGGTAGGTGTTCTTTCATGAAAAATTATTATGTACTTTTTGCCTGCATCTAGCTGCAAATGCACACCAGTAAAGAACAAAACTGATGCAGCTTTGTCATACTTCCCCAAATTGATGGGTATGAGACATAGATTTTATTTTATAGGTTTACTGTTTATAACCCTCACAATCATTATAAACAAGCATAGGGCAGATTCATCAGTAAAATATGGGCAGAAATTATCCCTGGAATTGGTGCAAAAAACTCAACACACCAACTCTTTAGTGACTATAAAGATACTCTAATCACCATGAGGTCTTTTGACCATTTATTCCCTCACCATGCAGCGTTTGGTTCTTTTTTAAGCATTCCCAGGCCTCATGGTGCTTGTTAAGAAAACAGTCAGTGTTTAACACTCCTTAAGATGCTCACCAGGCCAGAACATTTCATGGCACATGGAGTTAACGGATGGAATGTGGTTGGGCCGCACATAGCAGTAGTCTATGGGTGCATCGGGCTCTGGGACCCAGGACATGTCATTCCTGTGAGGATACGCACGGATCTCTGCCATCAAGCTCATCTTCAGAGGCTTTGTCTCATAGTCCCTCCTGTGCACACATTACAAGGCCAGATCAGCTTAAGTGAAACATTTGTGGGTTCCTACGAAGAATGGCAAATGCTAGATCCTTCATGACTGAGTTAAATGTGGAAGTGTGTCACACTATACCTTATATATGGTTTGAGAGTTCTGGACGTGTAAGGGCTCTTGATTCCCTGGTCTATGCAGGCATCGGAACCCATAAGTCTGTGCCAGAAGGAGACATTGGACTGGTAGAATCCTTTCCTGCTGGAGGATGTGACCTGTAACCCAAATTAATCACTTAAAAAAAAATCCACACACTGTAAACGGGACTAGGTGCCAGGCTTAAGATTCATTGATAATTGTGTAGGTAAATTGCTACCTAACATTAACAGCCACAAAGGGTTAGCCATCTTGCCAACTATGTGATCTCTGATCATTTGAAAACTGTTTGTGAAGAATTTTATTCATGTGACCTTATTTGTTTGTTTTCAAGATGATGTGATACAGAAAGACATAAAATCAACCAGCAGGCAGATGGAGCATCTGAGCTACCAATCGTAGGTCTATGAGGAAAATCGATATACCTCACAACCTATATCAAACACTATATGTACTTCCATCTCAGAGTGGGAATCAGATGCTAAAAGTTCTGAGAAAGGTCAGTGTTCCAAAAAAATAACAAGTAGGCAGGCATAAAGAAGGTACAGGTTCTTTGTTGATTCGTTATCACCCAACTATCAAAAAAAGCCCTCTGAAAATACTTTTTAGCTGATTTAGAAAAATATTTGCTGCAGTTTTGTCTGTTTCCCTGGCAATTTTCTGTCATTTTCTGATATAAATGGGAAGAACCATAAACTGGCTTTGATTAAGATGAGATAATCTATTCTCTTCAGAAATTGTTTCACTCTGTAAATGAACATAGGACCCAGATGCATGTTCTTCTTCATTCAAATTAACATACTGCCAATTTCAGCCAGCATGTTACATTATCATCAAGCTGACTGAAGAACTTGAGCATTTCATGGGAGCGGTCGACTTATGATTAAATGGTCATTCAGTTAAGTTTTATTCTTGGTGTTTTTCACAAGGTTTATACTTAAAGCCTTATTAATATGGGTGCCTAACAACTTTTAGCCTGTAAAGTCTATTATGAAGTCACATTTTGTCAGTGCTCACTGTTTTTAATGGTACATTGAGTACACTGGGACGATTTGCACAATGGGACACTCATTCCTTGAACTACTGAACAAGGGAGCTCTTAAGCTACTTTTAATCAGCTGATGCTAAAGGATATATTATGGTCCCTTTAAGATAAAGATCTAGGTATATGACAGGAGTAGCTTTTCTCTGACATATTCAATAAAAAATGTAAAATCTTTGCTTTTTTAATGAAAATGTATAAGAAAGTTTCAAAGAAAAATTGAGGCCAAAATATGCATATAGGTACATAATTTAGCAACAATTAATCACAATAATTTTTACAGCACAACCTAACAAAATCCAACAAACCACAATTAATGATGCTCTTTCAGTAATGAAACGGAGTGTTTTACTGATTATATCCAAATTATGCTCAGAAAAACATACTCTGATTATAAATTATAATGTAGCATAATTTATCACACCAGTCAATTTGCTAAAAAACAGTGATATTAAAATTGTATATGGTGTTACCTGAAAGCGATCAAGTATACGGAGATCCTGGCTGGTTGTCCTATACTTGCCACTCTCCCGGTTGACTATGCCCGCCTGCAATCCGTACACGCCCCCGACCAGGCTGAGGGCAGCACTGACTGCCTGATCAGCATCCAGGAGTGGGAGCCCTCGTTCGCGCTTGGACTGCCGGACCAGGAGCTTGCGTCGCAACCGCTTGGCCTGTGGGGTGATGGCCAGTGCTTGAGGGCATGACTCCAGTCTCCGCAACAGCATGCGCTCCTCATACAGGCCAAGCAGGGCATAGCGGGGCCCATGTTCCACCTTCTCTAGAGCTGAGAAAAGAAATACGCTCTTATTCAGGAGTAGAAAACAGCCCTCGATTTGATTTGATAACATTCTTTGATTGAGGCGGATATGTAAACAATCTACAATCTGACTGGCTGATGTGTATTGTCATTTAAAAAACAAAAATGGTACATGTGAGAGAAAATCCATTCCTTTCATATATTAAATGTTTTGTCCAATACAAAATCCCAGTCTTCCCCTACTCTAACAAAAAAATAGGTGCAATTAAAAGCGCTTGTTTCCATCTTTTATTTACTACTGTTTGTCAATGACAGTCATCTCCCTTGTCTAAATTCATAATAAATGTTACATCATCAATGTTTTTGATGTAATGCCTTTCTCACAGGCTACAGAACGTTATACACTGGCTGTTTCATTTTTTGTCTTTAAATGCAAATGGACCATTGTGCTATGCTGTTAAATGCTTCTCCATGTCCATGTGTCCACTTACTGCTGGCTTCAAACTGACAGCTGCCATACAGCCTGTCAGCTGAAAACACTGAAAATAAAATAAGCCAGAGTATTATGGGAATTACAGTGTTTTTGCTGAATGGACAGAGTTTAGTTGATAATTTGGTACCAGCAGTGTCGTTTTCTTTTTTTAGAGATAAATAGTTATATAGCCTATTTTTTGTTACATTTTTAATAATATAATTTTTTAAATAAGGAAAACTCACATTTAAATTTTGCTGACCAACCTACCCTTCTCCTTCCTCCGCTCACTCCCGGCAGCAGTGTGAGTCCGCAAGCCATTATCCTGGACTTCCCCGTCTTCAGCGTCACGGCCCAGGTCCTCATCCTCACTCTCTGGCTCCTGTTTGATAAGCTCATTGGGCTGCTGCTGCTTCTTCCGCAAAAAGAGTGCACCTACTGCCAGGGGCATGCTGGGTGGGGGCACATACTCAATGCCTGGATCAATCACGCCCTCAGCATCCAGCTCCTCGTCATCTGGAGTCACACATGTTGTATTATTACACACTATACACACATATTTGTATTATATATCTAAGACAATCTATATAAATCTATGGTAATTACAGCTTTGCAGGGTCTCACCATGGAAAAGTGCCTGAGGGGGCATGACATCAGGAATAAGGTCTGCCTCTGAAAGCAAGCTGGGCGTGGCCGAGTGAGAGGCAGGAGTTCCTGGTGCAGAGAAATCTGGTGAGGGGGACGGTGATGGCGATGTGAGAGGTGTTCTATCGGAAGAACTGAGTGAAGAAAAGTCAATGACTTCGCCCCTCTCCAGCAGCAGGTCTGGTCGCTTGCCGCGGCTGCCCAGTTTGACAGGTGTGGAGGACGTACTACGGTCCAGAAAGCCAGCAGCCTCTTTCTGTGCCCGACGAATTTCCTTGGCCTCCTGCGTGCGAGAGCGCTTCTCTTTCAGCTGCATGGCATTTTCCACTGGATTACGACCTCCACGCTTTCGCAGGCCCTCCACTGTGATGGTGGGGTCCAGACAAGGCTTGGACACAGCTGGAGCGAGACGGAGATTAAATCAGATTACAAATGTCTAAAAACTTTAACAAGTGTGTTAATCGAGCAATTGAAGAAATTGTTAGTGCTATGAGCACTAACATACTGCTTTGAATATGTAATGTGCAGTAACTAGGTGAACTCCAATATGGTTACCAATAAACGGTAGGTATCCAAAAAAAAAAACATTAAACCTAAACATGATCAGAAATCTTTTACAAATTCCCGAAATATAAATTGTATGTTGATTTGTCAACTGCCATTTTTTGAATTATTTTTTAGCAAAGAGTCCTCCAACATAAACACCTACATAAAATTTCCATGACAACTGACTTAAATATATAACACTTCTCAAAGGATTTCAGCTTTCACAAAATATTCTAAGATGAAATTATATCAAAATGAACTAAAGTATTTTTTAAGACAATCAGTACTTACTATAAGTCTTTATTAGCTATTTTAAGCTCAAAAATAGTGAACACTCTCAGGTAGCACTGGGATATGTTGATACCAGTCTTGATCATGCCTGAAAAACCATAAACTAATACTTTAAAAGGACTGATTATCAAAGGAAGCAGCACAGTTTTTGTGTTTCTTTTAGGAGTGTGACGAGATCTCGTGGTACAAGATCTCGCAAGATCAGATTTGTCTCATGAGATGCGTCTGGTCTCACGAGACCCAAATTACGTCATCTTCCCGTTCAAGGTTCCAGTAAATAGCAGTGCAATTAAGCCTGCTGTCATTGTTACTGAGGCACTCAAAGAACATTAAGAGTGGCTTAGATCCGCGGAACAAGCACTAATCCACATCAAACTTCACAGTTAGATAGGGATCGGTGAGACCTTTGCAAATACCCCTCGTTTGCCATAATACCCCCGGAGTTAAAAGACGCTAAAATCGTCGTGTCCCATAACTTTTGATCAGCTTACGAGCGGCAAAACTCCGAGGTGCACGCAGACACTTCCAACTGCAAGTTTTAAAATGATTTAATAGTAAAACAGCCAAATTCAAATGTGATATCTCTGGTAGGTAGATAGAGGTCTCTGTGTCCTGAAGTTTAAAAACTTGCA
>JBBMFX010579146.1:0-14186 GCA_037832545.1 Rhabdalestes septentrionalis | reverse complement strand
CCCTCTCTCTCTCTCTCTCTCTCTCTCTCTCTCTCTCTCTCTCTCTCTCTCTCTCACACACACACACACACACACACGTACACACACAGGAGATACAGACAACACACACACAGACACAGATACAAACAACACACACAGAGGGAGTGCTGTTTACTGTTTTAAAGCATGAAAGGAGGGTTGTGGTTTGAGTCCGAGCTGTGGGCTGATTGCATAGTCTGGGACGAGAGAGAGAGAGAGAGAGAGAGAGAGAGAGACATAGAGAGGATGCACTAGCATTTCGTTCATCAATGAAACTATTTTGCTGTCCTTCTTAACAGGGTCCTTGTTCCAAAATGATTCAACTGAGAGCAAATTGCAGAGGAGCGTTCAGTACCGCTTTGAAGAGTATTCAGTGGTGTATTGTAGCTCTGTCCTACCACACACACCACCCTCAGGCATCAGACACACAACTGGCCTAGTTACGTGCTCTCTTAAAAAGAAAGGTTTCTAAATGGTTCTTGGCTCGGATGCACAGCTCTGTGAAAACACTTTGCTAACATTTTAACTGAGCTCTGTTTCATAACACTAACATCAACATGCCGTGAACATTTGATGGTAGTTGTCACCGGCTGTCATGAACTGATGTAACTGATTACATGGATTACTACCACAGTGTCGTGTTAGAGACCTGATGATCATCATGACAGATACCACTGTTTTTGGGGAGTTTATGTCAAATGCTGATTTGAAGTCATGACATCCAGCGTATCAGGACCTGTCTTTACACGTTATAGTAATGTAACACTACTAAACGAATGGATGTACACCAGTCAGTCCTAACATTCAATCCCCTTTACTGTGCAGGTCCCTCCTGTGCAGCTCTGGTCTGTCGAGGCATGGACTCAGCAAGGAATCTGAAGGCTTGCTCTGCTATCTGGCACCAAGACATTAACAGCAGCCCCTTCAATTCCTCTAAGCTGCACGGTGGGGTCTCCATATATCAGAACTGTTTGTCTGGCACATCTCACAGATGCTGGTTCACATTGAGATCTGTGGAATTTGGAGGCCAAGTCAACACAGTTGTCTTGATCCTCTTGCTATTTATGAACAATTCTTGTAGTTGTAAAGGGCCCACTGTTGCCATGAGGGGGTGTACTTGGTTTGCAATGTTTAAGTAGCTGGTCAAAGTAACATCCACATTAATATCAGGACCCAAGGTGCTTCCTTCTCTTGTGCATCTCAGATGTATATAAAATGTGATTCATTTGACCAGGCCACCTTTTCCAATGGTCCAGGACTGATGCCCTGATGCTTTTGGCATTGGACAGAACTCAACATGTGCACTCTGTCCTGTTTGCCGTCACGCAACCCAGATCCACTGTGTGATCTGACACCTTTGTATCTTGGTCAGCGTTATTTTCAGCCACTGGTGCTACAGTCGGAGTTGATCCAGATGGGTTAGCCATTGCTCCCCAAGCATTTCTGCACCATAATTGGACCCTTATCCAAGTTGCTCAAAGACTTACACTCAACCATTTTTCCTGTTTCCAACACATCAGCTTCAAGAACTACTTGCTGCCAAAAATACCCCCACACTTTGACAGGTGGCAATGTACTGAGATAATCAATGATATTCACTCCATCTGTCAGTAGTTTTAAGTAGTTTAAGTAGTTTAAGAACTCGCAACAGTATATGACATGTAGTGATATTAGTCTCCTGGCGCAAAGCTATAGTAAAATGTTACCAAACATCTCAGCTGGCAAAGAACCTTCACATTATGTGAAAATTCATTAAACAATGTCGTTCTTATTTACAGTGATGCCTCTTTCCATCTTTGGATCTAGAAGTTTGTTTCAACAAACACTTGGTGTATTTTTATAGAATGTATTACAACCCTAAGATGATTCAATATTTAAAGCAAGGAAGACTGTAAATACTTTTCAGCAATCAGATTTTTTCCCCGATTTTCACATCACAGAGTATTTGCCTTGGTGTGAATTCTCCGACACAGAGGGCATAGGTTTTTAAAATTGGAATGAGGAATACTATTAACACCACACTACATTATGGCATTCCCTTCATCTACACTATTTTCGCAGCCTTAATCAGCCTTCTTGTGTGTGTGTTCGATGTTTTCCAACTGTAGTTGAACTGGTTAATGAGACTGAGTTAAAAGAACTCCAGAAGTGGTACACAACCAACCCCCCACCCCACCCCCTTACACACACCCACACAGATTTCTCTGAAGTGTTGTTCTCAATGGTTTCACATCTAAGATTTGAGGAGAGAAGGGAGAAGGTCTTAACTATCTCTTTGCAGGAGCTGGAAATAAATAGTAAAAATAGCAATGGGTATTCTCAAGCCTGGCTTAAAGTGTGGGTGGCTCTTTGTTGTGTAGGTGACTAGGCTTGCTCGGCTTATTTTCACATATGAGCTATTTATTTCAAGGATTTTTATTTGAATTGAGCTTTATTAGGTGGTATCAAGGCTATAGTGATGCTTTAAATGAACTTCTTTAGAGCTTTTGCATAATTTCCTCATGAATGAAACAACACATTTCTTAAATTTATTTTGTATTTATTCTGTTGACATAATATACAGTGACCCTGAAAATTATTTGTATATCTTTATATATACTTAAAACTTTGATTATCCGCTCATTCCTAGGTGCCACCACTGTGTGAGGTGTTGGGAGGTTGTTGAGAGATTTTTGGGAAGTCGTGAGTTTGATCCCTGTTGATGCCACAATCCAGAGCTGGGAGTCCTAGAGGACACTACTGGTTTTGTTTCCTCTGGGTGGGTAGGATGACATTTCCCATCTCTGTCATTCACTCAGATGTGATGCTAGCCAGTCCGGGTGCATGTTCTCCTCTAAGCATGTTGCACTATCCAATGACTTTGTGTTACTGGAATTTCAAAAAGATGCAATGGCTGGATTTATGTAATTCTGAGGAAACACAGAATAACCTCCCGCCCCTCAGTGTTAGTAGTATCTTGTGATGGGTGTCCAAGCTATTGTGCAGAACTACAGACGATTAAATAAAATATTGATTACACTTTTATTATAATAGCAAACAAAATGTCAAATCAAGAGGCTTTTTTCTTAAATAGACCAAGCCAAGACTAATGCAGATGAAAATCATACTTTCGTTTATGAACACAAGCTTTCCAGTTCCTCTCTAAGACCGAGTCTGGTTGGTGGAGGTCTGGTTGCTATTCTTCTCAACACCAAGTCAAGTTGAGTTTATTTCTAAGCCGATTATCACACAGAGAGGTCATTCAATGTGCTTTACAAGGATAGAATGAAAATATTAAGCATAGAAATAGTAGGAGGGGAATAAGTAAAAAAAAAAACAATTACATAGAAAAATAGCAAAAGATGATTTAAAAAGAGATGGAAGTGTACACATTAAATAGAAGGCAGACAGGAAATTAGTATACAATCAATTTGATGTTTTATGTGTGTTTTCTCTGA
Source organism: Rhabdalestes septentrionalis (assembly GCA_037832545.1). Classification (NCBI taxonomy): domain Eukaryota; kingdom Metazoa; phylum Chordata; class Actinopteri; order Characiformes; family Alestidae; genus Rhabdalestes; species Rhabdalestes septentrionalis. The sequence goes on along the minus strand of JBBMFX010579146.1, from coordinate 10,731 downwards.
GATGAAAAGCATTTTAAGGAGTAACCCACACCAACGCCTGTCACACTGCTCCCAAGGTTGCCCAGGTTGTCCATGTTTTTGATTGTTTTGAAGTGTGTCGGAGCCCAAAAGTGGACTTGTCTGAGAAGCCCTGAGGACAGATTTTGAAAAACAAAACCATGTGAAAACCTTAATTTACCAGTAATGCAATGACTAAAATGCCCAAATGCATACTAAGCATCAGCTTCCAGCCTCTTCTTCAGACTATCTACCCATATGTTTGTCGGATATTCAAAGAACACATAATATGTTGAACTTTCAATTCCTAAAATATCGTGGTAGCATGACGTAGAGGCTGAAAGCACCGAGGGATGTTTCTAAGCAGTGCCTGGAGAGATCTTAACCTTTAGTCCAGCGTTTAGTCACTGAGCTCAGTCCCTTAATGCAGATGCTCGTGAGTCATCATTGTCGAAAGGCAATGTACTGTAACTCCTATTGTGCAGCCACAGCTAGCAATGGTCTCCTCATTGAGGGCTTATTATATCCTTCCCCCTTTACGATTAAACAAATACACCAGTGCCAAACACAAACCGGCTTGCTATCCATTTGCACACATTTCTGGCCTACTGGGGCTTTGCTTAGGGAACAATAACATTCAGATTTTTCTATCTGCTCTGAAATTTTGATTGATTCATTCATCTTTTGAGTTGCTTATCCTTAATCAAGAAGACCTATCCCCGTCTTGAGAGGACAAAAGGCGAATGAACACCCTGGACAGGTGTGCATGAAGGTATAGCTGAAATCAACATCGTTTTTAGAGTAAGAAAGATAGAGAGAAGCCTTGCATTGAACAGGCACACCTGCTGTGTAGCATTTCCTGAATGCTTATGGAAGCCATAATCGCTGTAATCAGGCTTTTACTGGTGTTTAATTGAAAACGGAGAAATTCTAATGTGGCTGGAGTGAACAAAACACCGCACTCAGAGTGTTTGCAGCTCATCATTCACTTCCTCTCATTTCTCTTCTCTCTCAACCTCTCTCAAAGTTAAATAAACTATACCCCCCACACACACACACCACACACACACCACATATACCACGCACCCACAAACACACCACGCACCCACAAACACACACCCAACTCACCTTCCCACAAACACACACCCCACTCACCCTCTCGTATACACATACCCAACACACCCCACTCACCCACACACACACCCTACAAACACTCCACACACCCTCCCACATACCCCCACATAGAATGAGCTCTCAAGTTAGTATTTCCTTGCAGGAACAGGGTGCAAAGGAAGATCCACCTGTGAGAGCAGAGTTTCAAAGGTAAGATGAGACAGCCGTCCCAGGCATTTGATTAGCAAGGTTGAATCAGATCCTTCAATGCACTAGGACACATATGCAGGAATGCCAGTTCACACATTGAGATATAGAGGAGCTTTGTTCCTCACACAACTGATGGAAAGCACAGGCTTTCATCTTCACTCACTCCACCATGATGAGCAGGGATGGAGAGCTTGCAAAGGGAACTATACCAGAAGGTTTGAGAGAGAGAGAGAATCTGTATGAGAGGAGAGAAATTGAACTGAAACAGAAATTGTACTGTGTTCTAAGAAAATGTGTGTGTTGCACTTTGATGGTGTCGGCTGAGAGTGGTTCAGGTTGACACGCGGTGAAATTAGACAAAGACACTTTCGTTTGTTGTGGCTCTGCATTTTCAGGTGTTGGATATGAGATGAAAAAAAGTTCAGTTCAACCAAGTTAAACTTCTTTTGAAAACTGTAATAGCCATTCATTCCCTCAGCTGCTGATCCTAAGCAGGGCTGCGTGGGGTGCTGGAGCCTATGCCAGGGCTCATAGTGTGAAAGGAGGAGAAACACCTTTGACAGGTTGCCAATCCATCACGGAGCAGACACAAAGATACTCACACACACACACACACACACACACACACACACACAGGCCCTGTGCCGCAGTGCCGCCCCATCTTAAAATGTTGAGTTTATCGAACTTATAGCAAGTTACCAACCTACAGTTTTTGCTTTGCATTTCTTAACTTTGATGTGAAGTTCAATGAGCACAAAATTAGTAAGAATTAGTCAATTATAATGAATATTCAGTAAACCATGTGGCTATTACCGCCCCTTTTATGCAGAGCACTTGGACAATTCACTGCTTATTTGCTTCTTTGGCAGCCACAACAGCTGCTCTCTCAAGGAACAAAGAGGTGTTAATGCCAGTAAAGCAAGTCATCATGAGTCTGAAAATGCACAAACTAATTGGAGGCATAACCAAAGCATTAGGTGCATCTAAACCTGTTTGCTTTGTTAAAAAGCAACAAGTCTCAAGCTTAGCAAAGGGAATTGGTCCATGGTAGAGAACGAATTAAGAATCCCTCCAATTCAAAAGGAAATCAGTAAAATATTTCCAAAACAGTATCCAGCTCTTAGGCATACACTAATCACAAAAACGTTAGGGATATTCAGATTTTGGGTGAAATGTCAGGGTGAACCTAAAATGCACTATAACCTTTACAGGTTAACATAATGTGACCTTCCCTAAATGTTTGAATGCACATGTTCAGTGGTTCAGTGTTTCAGTTCTTGCTGCTGTCTGTTAAGGAGCTTAATGGCAAAATTCACATGTGTTTGTTCAATGAAACATAATTAGTATTTAAACTTTTCTGCTCATCACACTGTTCACATTTTGACATCTGGAGACCAAGACGACACCCAAAACTAGATCAATAGTACCTCGTGAGGCTTCAAACTGGATGTTCTCAGGTGAAAGTGGCCACTGAGCTTAGAGTATCACAGAGTGTCAACAGCAGGTTTAACAGAGACTCAGAGAGACTGGAAGAGTCACAGAAAGGAATAGAAGTGAACGTCCTTTGTCCACATCCCACACTGGTGGCCGCTTCATTGTGAGCAGTGCTCTGCAGAACCGGATGATGAATGCCACTCAACTCCAGGCATATTTAAGTGAGGTGAGAGGGACCCAAGTGTCACATCAGACCATTCAAAACTGTTTACATCTGTGTGGTCTGTGTTCTAGATCAGTGGTTCCCAACAGCAGGTCCTGGTGCACAAGGGGGCCTCAGCGAGCTCTTTGGGGGGGTTGCGTCATATTTAAAAAACATTTTAGCAATGGGCAATCAGGAGAACGATCATGTTGCGTTAGTTAATTTTATCCCCTGGCCGACCCAAAAAATGGACAAATTTGTGATTCGTTCTCAACAACAAAAAAAAAAGGCGGAGTCTCACTGATTCGCCTTCAGCAGCTAATAGTAATGACACAAGCAAACTGGACCCAGGTGTGGAAGCTCCAAACATTTCGGGTCACAGTACTAGCAATACTGGAAACGCGATATACAGAAAACACCAAGACAGTTACCTGAACTGTGGTTTTATTCCAGTTTAAAGGCCAAATGCTACTCATATTTTGCTTTTATATTTTACATTAGGCTATTATTTGTGCATAAACATATCTAGATATATTAATAAAAATACAGTTTATTTGAAAACAACATTTTTTGTCATCCTTACTGCAAACTTGTATGAGTGATAATCATCATTAAATGTGGAGGGGGGCCTAACGATATCACAAAGTCACATCATTCGGGAATGGCTGCTGGAGACTGGGGGAACTGCACTTTCTCCAGACCTGAATCCTGTAAAAAACCTACAGGATCAGCTGATCCTCTGTGTGGAGGCTTGTAACTCTGTACCCCGAACCTAAATGACCTGAGGGCCGTCCTTCAGGAAGAGTGGGATTCCATGTCTCACCAGCCAATAATTCGACTTGTGAACAGCATGAGATGTTGTTGCCAAGCAGTGATTGCTGCTCACTGGCACTTGACAAGTTACTGAGGCATTGCTATTTTTTGTGGTTGTGGTTTACTCACTACTGTTGTTGACTTTTGTTTCAACAAATTGTTTGAGATGAGGATTTCACTATTGCATTCTTAAATGTCCTACTTTCATGATATAATAGTGTGAAATGTTTATGTTTTCCATAAATTTTCCCAAGAAAACCAAATATCCCTGGATGTTTATAGTCAAAGACTACAATACTGCAATGAGCTCCAACGATAAGCCTCTAGAAGAGATGGCCATGTTAGGGTTTGCTAAAAAATACATAAAAGCCTATAAAGTTCTGAGCCAAAATCTCATGGACAGATGAGATGTTTAAGTTGATTGATGAAATGAGGGGAGTGTGGTAAAAGCAGACTACCCCCTCATCTGTGAAACATTCTGGAATGGACATGTATGGCAGCCCACAGAACCGGTTCGTTTGTCTTTATTGATGATGTGACTGCTGTTGGCAGCACCGGAATTAATTCTGAAGTAAAACAAAGTATTTTACTTAGCAGATCCAACACGATCCAATGCCTCAAAGTTGGCACTTCACCTTGCAGCAGGACGATGACCCAAAACATGCTACTGAAGCAATTATGTTTGGGTGGGCGGAGTCAGACCTCCACCCTAGACTCTGCTGAACATTAATTTCTCTCACTGAAAACCGACCTGAAAGCAAAAAAGGGTCACAAATTGAGTAGAAACTAACACTTGCTGCACAGAAATTACACCAAAGCCTTCATATGAATTAAGTGGCCGATAATTTGTGAAACTGACACCTTAATTTTACCTTAAAATTTGATTTAAGGCAAAAGTGTGAAGGTGTTCAGGAGGTTCTATTTTTAAGGAGCAAATTAAAACAGTAAGGGGATCATTATGTAGTTTTACCCCTTACTCAACCTTAACTTTTTCCTTGATTTTCCTTTTATTTTCAAAATTAAGTTAATTTTGAGGTGTAACATTAAGGCATTTGGTTTCATAGTGATTAGAGGCCTTAGAGAGGATCACCACTGGTGGTAACAGATTTCAGGCTGTCAAATGAATTTGCCATCAGGTACTAAACATGATACAACTGTAATTATGTTTATCAAATGATTTAAGGTCACATAATTATGTGAATAATGTATTAAACATGTCTGCGATGTCAATGAACACATATGTCAATACCCTCAAATTAAACCTGACGAACGAATGTTCTGGACTCCTTGTGTAGAACAAAATAAAAAAAAAAACTTTGTTGGTGTCCAATTGCCTACAGAAGTCGTGTAAGCAGGCTGAGAACACCTAGAGGTGACTCATTCTCAGGAGGTGATACTAGCATTTCTCTCACTGCTTGCAATTTAGACCCCATTTTGATTAAGCCTCAATGTTCGAGAAGCTCCTGCCTACTCACGTGTAAACTAGTTGACATTCTCCGGATCAGACACAGGTTGTGGCTGTGTATGTACATGACAAAAGGGAATTAAATAATGGATGAATGCTCATTGTACTTGCATGACAATGTTAAAGAAAGCCCATGTTGGTGTCTGGTCATGGCTGGTTTCAGATGGTCTTAGATGGTCTTTCATGTTCTTTGCTGGGTGATATTAATTGTAATTGTGAAAAATTATATCACGCTGTTTCACAGTGTACATTTGAGTGTGTGATGGAAAAACTCTGAACAAACGTATGCTTCATTATACAGAGTATGTAATTAGGCCTGGATTTTGATTGGATTTGGTCCAGTGAGGGAAAAATTGAAAAATACCACTTGTATTAATTTTATGGTAAACTACCATTTCCTTTTAGTCCATTTCGACCTGTTGAAGGAAAATAAAATGAGCCATCAAATTGAAACAAAAATATACTTTCTACTAGTCAGCCACTTTAGCTGGTAAAACTTGTAGACATTGATTTAAGGCTCATTATTTCCAAATGATGAATTATTTGCTAATTACTAATAACTGTATTTAAATTAATGGATGTGAAGAAATACATTTGTTTACGGAAAATGAACATATATGCTAGTGAAATGATGGATTGTATTGCAGAAATGCAATGAAGCTTTTCTAAAATGAATCTTTTGCTTTTCTAGAATATGCTGGCAGCCTTGAACTTGATTGTCCATGAAATGAGCTTTTAATCCTGTAGCTGAAAGCTCATGGGCATGCGAACAACACTGACATTACAACCAACATGCGTCCCATTTCAGAGAGTTTTGCAAGGAGTTATTTGTTATGAATAGAAAATAAGAAGTGAAATAAGTGAGACTACTCATTTTAAACTTGAACAGGTGCTTGTCAAAAAAAAAAAACTATATATCTATCTATACACAAAATAATATGCATAATCAGAGAAAAATTCTTTGATTATGGATATTATTTGGTCTATTATTTCTCATCATTATTATCAGTGTAATAAACTAACTATAAACTGTATAAAATTAAAGGGAGCATTTGTTATCAGGGTAGCATGAATCGATATTCATACTATGTTCAGTGGCGAGTGTCCCTGTGAGAGTGAGGTGAAAAAAACAAATTTTGGTAGCAACAGGCATTGAAAATAATGTGGCTTAATTGATTTATTCACATGATCTGCAAGTTCATTTCACTTGATGGAAATGATTTGTAAGCTGCTCCACAAACCTTCCAACTGAGACGCACCATGGTTCTGCCACACATAGATGCTTTTGGTAAAAACTTGATATGAGAGTGTGATGAGTGTCGGGCACCTGTACCAGCAGCACTTCACTCTTCAGTCTGATGCGAGTTTAGAGTGGGCTGAATGGGAGGATGGATCTGACTCGTTTCCTCCCACCAGATACTCTCTTCCTCCGAGCTAAGCTCTCAGTAGCTCGGCACCAGCGCTCTCTCACAGTGCAGCGTGAGTGTTTGCCTTATAAACTCTTGACTGTGGAGTTCACAGGTGCCTCCACTTGCCAATTAGCCAAGCCTCTGCTCCGGGTACCATGCCAGAGCCACGCCCTCCAGCCTGTTTTTCCTTCAGCTGCAGTCGAAAGATTCTCTTCCCTAAGCTTCCACTCTGCAGGGAGTTAGAACACACACACGTATACATGCATGTACACACACACACACACACACCCACACACACACACACACCTACACACACACATAAAATCTACAAATGTCTACAAGCATGCACCCTAATTCCTCAAGCGCCAATTTAGAATCCAACATCTGTCTGCTTCTCTATCTGTCTGCTTCTCTGTCTATCTACACGGTAATAAAGAAGCTCAAAATGTCAAACTAACATGACGCATTAAGATTTAAACTCTTGGAACACCTGCTTTTGTCGTCATTAAGTTCTTTTGTCTAAAAATGAATAACAAATGTGTGTGCACAGTTTTTGGCTGCCAATAACAAACTAATAAAACGGGAAATTACATTTCTGAAATTTGGCAGACCTTCTTCAAGTCTAATGGTAGGCAACAGCGGTAACTGATGTGGGACTAGAGGTTTTGCATGAGGATTAGAGGTTTTGCAGGGGCAAAACCGTGTTTTTATTACACTGTACCTCCAAACCAATTCAAAGATAAAAAGGGTGGTGTTACCATTGATATACACTGTAAGAAACGGTATTTAAGAAACTGTTACACTTGAACAAACACTTTACGAAACTGCAAAATTGAGTTTGTTTGCTTGATATTCATCATATTTCATACTGTTTGACAAAATGTGTTCCAGCAGAAGTAGCAGCTCCAACATTACCCTTATGATCTGTGGATTGTGGTTTGCGCAGGATAATGGTTTGTATCTCTGGCCTCCACCCAGCAGACAGGGGTTGACTCCCCATACAAGCACATCATGCTGTACCAGTAAACGTTCCTGGGAGAAACTCCAAATGCTACATTAGTTCACCTCTGTAACCCAATTAGAGTCATTTGTAGGCTATATTGCATAAGGGCCTGCTCAAAGCTCTAAAAGTTATGCAGCCACTCTATGCAGCCCAGGTCTTTCCGGGGGCTTAGGCTGATGCTACTGTTTCCCATCACTCAGCAAAATACTCACCAGTCTACTGTCTGTTTTCTGATACAAATACCAATTTTATTTGTCACATGCATATTCATACAAGTACAACACACAGTGAAATGATTTCTCTGCATTTGAACCCCAATCCACTGATTGCCAGGCCAACACCCTAACCACTAGGCCATCCAGCTGCCCACATAGTAGAACTAGATTTCAGTGTTCTCCTCCAAACGTGATTGGCTGTTGTGAAGTTGTGTTAGTGGCAGTTCTAAAGAATGCAGTGCCTACTCTCACATTACTTTTAGAAAAATCAGGCTAATCTTCATCCTTCTAGCTAAGATGATATAACATGATGGTTGCCCACAGGCTCTGAATACACACACGGACAAAATTTGTGTCACGAGCGGGGTGGGATCTGGATCAGTATTGATTTGGGATGGGCTTCAACATGCAACTCAACCGCTCGACCACTTCACCTCACTTTAACAGGTACACTTGCTAGTGAAGATTGACTGTTGCTCCCTGATAAAAGAAAAGTGTTGCTGCTGGTTCCTGTTCATAAAAAACTTGCTGTTGCTCAGAAGGTGCTTATTATAATATCATAGTCCTGGCTCTGGAGTCTGAGAGTAACTTATTTTCGCTAACATACTAGATAAAATGTCTTGGCATTGGCAAACCAAATGTTATTGCACTTTTGTTTGTCTAGCAATGCATTTATAATAAAAGTGCAGAGTACAGTGCTTTTGAATTAATTATTGAAGTTTGGGAATAACATTGCGAGTAATTGTGATAAATATATTTATCGTTGCCCAGCACACACACACACACACACACACACACACACACACACACACACACACACATATTAGGGATGCTCCAATCAGGATTTTGGCACTGATACCAAGTACCAATTTTGTAACTAGGTGATCGGTCGATACCGATGCTTCATGTTTATATAGCTGATATGTAAGCTCTCTGATCACCATTAACTTTTTTTTAGATAAAGTACCATATTTTTCGCCGTATTACACGCTGTGGAATATAAGACGCACCCAATTTTCAAGGAGGAAAATCTAGAAAACAAATGTCCACTCTAGATACATTTAATTTACATTAGAGCCCAAATCGGGCCCAAAAAATGAAAACCGACATGTCCCAAACCAGTGCGCATGTGTCCGAACCAGACCGGCCCGACAAATGGACTGTTATTATTAAAATGTTATACGTGGGCCGTTATAACACACGCTCTGAACTGTGTGTGCGTTTGTAAACTGACACCCCGCCCTGCTAGGCTCCGAGCAACTCAAATGCTGCATCACGGCCCGGTCTGACCCGAGGGTGGTGGCAGGCAATATCGGACCGGGTTCTGGTTCGAGCAGAGAATCCAAAGTCTTTTCACAGTGCCGCACAATGGACGAAAGTTTTGGGATGAAACATGGTCGAGCCTGCTTTACTTATTTCTCCCCTCCCAACGCACAGGAAATAGCATCTCTTCTCATTTTAGTCAACAAAAATGAAGAGACACTTTAGCACAGTTTTTATATTGTAAACCGTATTTAGTCTCGTTCTTATTCGTCAACAAAAAATACATTATAGACTTAGTTTCGTTATCGTCACATGACCAGCATTAACGTCGCATCTCGTCTCGTTTTTGTCACGTGAAAAACGTTCGTTGACTTCAGCACACACAGCATGAAAAGAGGACTGCATGCAAGCACCACACAAAGTTAGGTGCAGTTTTAATGCAGGCAAAATGTATATTCGTCGTATAAGATGCACCAACTTTTCTCCCCAAGTTTTGGGGAAGAAAAAGTGCATCTTATACGCAGAAAAATACGGTAATACTATAAGTGTTGCCTTTGTTATATTTTTGTTATATATTTACAGTGATATATCTAATGTAACTATTGTTTTAGCAGAGTACTAAATAGTCACAAATAAATATTTATTATATAGTGAACGTTTTAATATGCCTTTACAATGGGGTTTTTAAGAGCCGAATGAGGTTCGTTGTATTTAATGTTTTGGACGATGCGCCTCCACGTGAGAAACAGCAGATAGCGAATTTTTCATTGTTTCTCGAAACATCAGAGTAATTCCACACCAGCAATGACGTGACTGTGATGCCAAAACATTTACGTCCCCACTTGTCGTGTCCATCCACACGCATTGACGTCATCAATTGTGATCGGTTCCTAAGATCGGCCAAGTTTAACGAGTACCGATTGAATCATAAAATGTGATTATAGGCCGATACCGATCTTCGGCTGATTGATCGGAGCATCACTAACACATATATGTATAATTAAATAAATATCTATATATGACTACTTCCTCACTAATATCATATCAATGCTGTGATTCAGGCTCCACAGAGAGCAGCTGAGTATACAGCTATTTGCACAATATCACCTTGTTTCCCTACCACTGAAAACAACCATATATATTGTTTACATAACGTTAGTCAAAAAAATCATTGAAAGGTACTTCAGCTTATGTCTTAGCATGTGAAATAAAGCAGTTTTTGCAACACTCGTTTTAGTGCAGTATGCTGCTCTTAGTGTCTGATTTCTCTCGGTCCAGGATGGTGATGAGGCTGTGTGTGTTCTGTTTGGTCAGAAAGGGCAGTGGCGTGATGAATTGAATGTCTTGCAGTTTATTTATATGTCTAAGGCATAGCCAGAATGCATGGGGAGCTCTTTACAGAAAGCCATCACCTGAGGGGGCCAGGGAATACTCCCCGCTGAAAAATGAGATGCAGTGTTTCCATTTCCGATGAAACTTTGTCCCCTGGAGCCTCCCTGGGGTTTGGGGTCTGGCTGGCTTGAGTATGTCAGAGAGAGAGGGAGAGAGAGAGAGAGAGAGAGAGAGAGAGAGAGAGAGAGGGAGAGAGAGAGAGAGAGAGAGAGAGA
>JBBMFX010579136.1:0-14186 GCA_037832545.1 Rhabdalestes septentrionalis | reverse complement strand
AAATTATATTATTGAATAACATGGATTTTCCAATTTTGCAGAAATGCACACAGTTTAAACCTTGAACCATCTGAAACACATAAAAGTAATTCCAGAGTTAATATAAAGCTTTAAACACACTAAATAGCCCATATTGCATTCTGTATCTACCTTACTGAAGGGTATTAATCCTTCGGTGGAAGAGTCCTTATATGAGGGTTATATTCATCGATCTGCAACCACTGACAGGTTAGGTGAATAACATTACCATCTTACAATGGCACTTGTCAAGGGGTGGGGTATATTACGCAGCAGCTCAAAGTTAATAGATTGGAAATGTGAAAGACAGCACATGTAGTGTGATCCTCTGGGCAGTCCTTATGTCTTGGCATTCATGCGGATGTTACTTTGACATGTTCAACCTACCTAAACAGCATTGCAGACCAATTGCACCCTGTGGCAGAAACCACAGCACCCCTTTAGAGGTATTGTGGAGTTCAAGCCTTGATGGTTAGAGGTTTTTTGGCAGCATGAGGGGGGCCTACACAGTATTAGGTGGGTGCTTTTAATGTAATGGCTGGTTTCTGTTTGGGTTATGTAGCCTTACAAAAACTATATTGGTTTCGCATGATAGTTTTGCAAAAAAGCTTCTTGATATTGAATACATTTTTCACAGTTCCATTGGCCCTTATCCTGAGAGAAATTTATGCTTTGAATTGAAATGATTCAAATGTGTCAAGCATTTGTACATGAACAAAATGTGTTATGTCAACACAGTTCTTGCCAAAAGAAGCTGAAAGCCAGCAACTGTGCTGATTCACGTACAACCATTTCAATCAAAAAGCACGTCCTGCAGTATAACATATGGCCTCATGATCACTGCTCTGCTTCTCTCTCTGGGGTGCACATGTGCAGCAGCAGGTTATAATGTCCTTGTAATGTAGGAATATATTGCTAATCAAATGGCAATAATTAATTGTGATATATTTTGCCTAACAAATTATTTTATTCACCAATAGTGTCTAGCTTTAATCCACACAAAAGCATTGATCAGCTAAACAGCTGAGTGCTAATCTCAGTGCTATTGCATTTTAAACACTCCTCATAAACATCTCTCCATCAAGTGTGCAGGTGCAGGTTTACCTGCCAACAGCAGCTGGATCGGTGACAGCAAGCACCATGTCTGTAGACAGTGCATCCAAAACACTCGTCAGAAACTCCCTTTTCTTAGCTCCAGGACATCCTGCAAAAACATGTATAGGTTATTAGATTTAGACCTATCCTAAATAACAACAAAAAAATATTTCTCAATATTTATATGACCATTATTTGTATAACTCACTTCAGTAAGCAGCATGCAGATATTTAATTACATTTTAATAGTATTGCAGAAGAACTAGAATAATATTATAACTATAATTGTCAACTATGTAATTACACATAAATAATGCCCGAACAAAAAATGTAACTACTGTTGATGTATTTACTATTATAGATGCATTACAGTAGTACAGCTTACATAATTAGCATCAATAGTAATGAGGCACAGCAAATAATCTCATATGTATTAAAATGTGTAACAGTCTAATAAGGTGAACTGTTGTATTACAGTTTATTACTACAGATGATTTTTTTGGGACATTTTATCAAACAATCATCAAATGATTGTTTGAAATATTTCAATATGTTCAGAATGTATTAATGTTCCTCTTTTGCTTTAATAACAGTAGGTTTGTGCAAAAACCACTGATCAGTCGATAAGACCCATCTGACCCAATCTGGATTCATACTATAGCGAGATGAAAATGCACTTTTTTGGCCTTAACATTGTTAGTGTCACAAATCTACCTTTAAGTAATTGTTCAAAACACTGAATAGTTTTTTCTTCATACATAGTTTAAATCACAGATTTTCAAAGTGGTCTCAGAATTTGTAACCTGCTGTATGTACAGTGTAACTGATTTGTATAGAAAATTATAGACTTCTAGAGGTTATGCAAGGTCATGCAGATACATATGGAGAAAAAACCACACAAGCTCTGTACAACGGTATAAATACATTATATTTTTAATAGAAAGTCACATTTTCCATTATGAGGACACCTCCATCTTATTCTAAGGGTTTTCCAGGCTCAGATAACAACAACTTTGCACATGTGGGAAACTCAGCAAGCATGATTGGTCCAGCGCAAACCCCGAAATATAAAAAGCTTAATTTTTAAATTGTACTCATTTTTGCACTCATGACTTTCCTAGCTAAGCTTTCAGTTTCAACTGAAGGACGCAGGCCTCATTTGTATGTACAAACTGGACACCACACACCTATATGCAGTACTGAGCCAGCCCCCACTACTTCATATTTCAATTTGAATCTATTTGTTGGGGCAAAAATTCTATTTGATGCCTGTCAAACAGTCTTACCTTTGTCAGACTGAGAAGTAAATAAATGGGGACAGATGTGTTACTGCAACAGGCGGCAAAAAATCTCTAAAGATACAAGGTGTCTACATAAAGGTGTTCCAGTCATTCATCTTCTGCACCTGTTTTGTTTACTGGGTCTGTGTTAAATTTAACACATATAAAGTTCATTCCAAACTGTCCTTTTGACCCGAGGGATGTTCATAAAGCCATACAAGCTTTTATCTTATGATCACAAACTAAAGCAGCACAAACCGAATCTTTCTGGAAGCTTCCATATCACATACAGAGCACAGATATGTGAATGTGATGGACAGTAATAGACTTCTTATCAAATGCACCTTTATGTATTTTGAAATGGAAGAAAGTTTCTGATAAGTACTGATGGATCATATATCATCTGTACCTGTATTCAGTGTTCAAAAACTTCTATACCTTTTGCCTTAACAATCTTTAACAGTCAACTGCAAGCAATTGCTAAAGGCCTTCAGTTTGAAATGAAAGAACAGTTTTACTTTCATCTAAATAAAACTATGTCTCTTTTTCGGAGGTGTGGTTTGTGTCTGGTTAACACTGGTTAAAACTCTTTTGGCATTATATGTTGGTTTAAGTAAATAAAAGACCTGATCGCTGACATCACAAGAAGGAGATAATAGCAAAGAAAAAAATGGAAGAAACAGTTTTCTAGTTAAAATATTACGTGCTTGCAAACCGGCAAAGAAAATATTTACTCAAGACGTTTGAAAATCTAGATGTCCCCAACCCTTGGGCGTGTTTATGGTTTTCAAAAAGCAGCTGGACCCTAAACCAAATGCCTCCAGTTACCATTACCAGCAGACTGCCAGGGGAAAATCTCCATTAAACAAAACACAGGGCGAAAAAAACTCAACTGGAATGGCCCTAATGATAGTAATGGAGAGGGTGGCTGTTTAATTGCAATAGCTGGGAGGCCAAGGGTGAGGGTGGCGGATTCTTCCTTTTTCTCACAGCCATCTTCCTCCCTCTCTTCCGTTTTACAGTGCCAGTCAAAGGAGACATATACACACAGTACCTTACATATTTCAAAAATATGATACCTTCCATCTTGGGTAAAGCTTTACACTCATAAGAAACCCCCTGAGATGCTTTTCCAACATGGAGGGGATACACACATTCCCAAATGTGGAACATGGATGAGACAGTTACAAACATTCAAGCAGAACTTTAAGATACAAATTTCTTCAAGATGATCATAGATATGCATAACGCTTTCTTTTTAATTAGACAGCATTAAGAGGCCCATAACATGGGTAATCTCCATTGAAAAGGACTATCAATAAACTTAGACACTCTCTAGCAACCGAAAAAGAGGCTAGGGCATCCATAACCTATGACAAGCATTGTCTAAACAGGCCATTCCCTATAATTGAGCTTCCAGTCATTGATTTTTTTTTGTTTAAATCATGTTGAAACGTCTGTTCATGGAATCTTGCAAAATCAACTCTGTTTAGTTATGAGGTTTTCCATATTTTTTAATTAGTCTCTTTGTAAACATAATTAATTAAATTTCACTGGAATAGGTTTATTTTGGGTGGAAAAACAATGAAATCCAATGGAAAATTTGCAACATGTCTTCATGTAAATGGTTGTTACTGAATGTTTTACAGCATTTTATTTACCTGAATGAAGAATCAACAGGAGAATCAATCAATCCCAAATTGATTGTCTTTGGGATAAAGCCCAAAGATGTAGGCTATGATCCATAAGAACTATGAGTGATGGAGTTGTGAAATTTTTTATTCAAAATTAGTGATAGAACATTAGCACCTGGCCAAACTAATGGTCTTATGGATGAATGAAATCAAATCCTCAATGAAATGTTCTAACATCTAGTGTAAAGGTTCAGAAGAGTATAGACTGTGACCGCAGCAAAGGTGGGACAAGCTTCCCATTAGTTCCTGGCTTGACATTTTATTTTGACACTTTTGTATATATTTTATACCACCAGATGCTTCTACATTTTAGATTTCCACCATTCTGTGGCCATTCAGATGACAAAATGACTGTGTGGGGGTGGCGGGTGAAGACTGAAGTGTTTATGGCAAGACCCCAAGGCCAGATTCTCTTGTGCTGGAGATAATTGCATGGTATGGGCCTCCCCAACAGGTGTGTAAGATCCTCCAGTAAACACACACACATTGAAGACCCACGTGGAGATACGTATACAGAAGAAAGGTTTTACTGAGCAGGGCAGTGGAGACCTCACATGTTTTGAGCTGTTCAAGAGATGCTGCAAGGCTTTACGTGGTCGGAGCTGGAGTTTCAGCCTGTTCTCATGGGCGAAGGTCCAATAAAATATCTAGCCCACCTGGTCATGTGGGAGGTTGCATTTTTCCTTTTCTTTTTCCTTCTCTAAATCTAGTCACTCCCTTGCAATGAAAATCATCTTGTTGCATAGTCAGTGCTTTATGGTGTCTTCTGACTTGAGTTCTGATCTGTCCATTTTTTAAATGGATTTCTAAGGTTTAGGTTTGATGAAATAATGCTAGTATCCTTATATTTAGAGTTATAATAGTTCAATTTGTATAACGTTTAGCCTATTAAAATGTCAAAGTTAGAATATTCAGACATTATTTTGTAAATCTGAAATACAAATTAAAGGTCCCTAAATGGTTCTCGGTTTGAAAATACAGTTCTGGGAATTTATTTCACATAAAACACGCTCATACATCTAATTTACAAAGATGTCTTTAGAGAAAAATGCATGCCACTGGTCCAAAGAACCCATTTTTTTATGAGGGCAAAATATAAGTCCCTATAATTTAAGCGGTTAAATGTAATTACAAAATATTAAATAATTCTAAAAGCATATGAATTATATAGATATTTGGATGGAATTTGGTTCAAGGTTCTATTTTCCTTTTTTTTTATAGTGCAATTGAAGGTTGGACGTCAAAGAGGACATCTCCAGGAGGGCTTGATAACCTTACGAGTACATAACCAGCAGTCTGCACAATGCTAGCTAACACTAATGTCTTCTGTAACACAATTAGCAGTTAGGGTTCTCCAACAAATTGTTGATGTGGCGCTTTGGAAGAACCTTCATCCATCCAGCTTGTTAGCAATGAGTAACCTAGGACCCCTACGGTAGCTAGAGGGTGGAATAAAACAAATAAAAGGATGTTTATTTATTTTCTCTAAAAACGACACCATGCTTCTCCCTGATACTCTCCACCAGGGGCGTCAGAAGCATTTTTTATGTGATGGGGATGCATAGGGGCGGGGTTTGTGGGTGTGGGGCGGGGTTTGTGTGGGGATGAAGTTGCTGCATGCATGCAAATTTCGTCCTTTTAGCCACGCCTCTTGAACCTTGAATCTTGATCTTTCCTGAAAGAATCCACTCCACTTAATGGACAGAAGAACACACACCACTGGAAATCCGGGTTTTCCTCCAACTCACCACATGCAGGTGAAGTGACTCGTCAGTGCAGAGACAGGCTGCTGGGATTTCCAGTGGTGTGTGTTCTTCTATCGGTTTAGTGGAGTGGATCCTTTCACCAAAGACGCAAGATTCAACAGCACTGGGGGAACTCATTATTTATGTTAAATGTGGGGGGTTCCAAACGAATAATTATGAAATGTGAGAGGGACACGTCCCCCTCTGGTTGAATGTCGAGTTTGCCCATGCTCTCCACAGATGGGGGTAGCATTGCCAGGGATCAACCTCTAAATCTCCAAATGAGAGGACCTCCAAATCTCCCAGTCTTTGGATTGAACCTACTGTAGGTTTGATTCTACATTGAAATATTTCTTATAAAAGTGAGAAGTAACTCACACTGAATCACACTTCAGCAGGTGTTTCAACTCGAACTTGTACTTAAATTATGAAGCAGAGCACTAGTGCACAGCCCAACTGTGTTTCCTTCCATTTGGCTTCATTTGCTGCAAATGCATTCTTGGTAGATAAGAGTTCAGATGAACATTTCATCAAAACACTTCAAATCAGCCTCTGGCTTGATTACATTTTTTTTTACAGCATACCACTATGCTAGTTTGTGTTTGCATATGTACCTATGCATGTAATACCTGTGTGAATGTGAGTGTGTTTAAGAGCCATAAGTGTAATTCCACTAGTGTGAGAGAGGCCATGCCAGCGGTCAGAAAGTGCAAGCCAAGCCTTGTTCCCCTGGTCTGCTCTTTGTCTCTCTTGGGACAGTGGCGGCCAAACACCCCTCCACCCGCTGCAGCCGTGTTTTCAACACCACTGCCCCCGTTCTCCCTCTGCACCCCGTAAAGCTCTCATCACCATCCCCTCAGCTCTACACACACGAACTTCTCACTGGACTGTGAGAAGCACATTTATAACCATTACAACAGAATGGCTGCTCCAGCCAATGGTCTGAATCAAAGGCATCTGCAGAACTTACTGGAGTGCTAGTGTGTTTTGTGCGTCTCTTCATGTGTGCGCCGGTATGCTTTTTGTTTAAAAAAACAAAAAAACAGTAAACATTTTTTCATGACCAACAGCTAGGGTCTGCTCGAGAGCATGAAAATACATCAAACAAATGAAACTGTAATGTAAAAAATATAGTAACACTGCACTGGATGATGCCATTTATAAGGCTATGTGACACCTGCATAAACCCAGCAAAACTGTCAGAAAGGCTGCTTTATTCGAATCTGCAAGTCCAGAAAGTGTTATGGCAAATGATACTTAAAATAAGCATTTCTTTTCATTCCATATATGTCAATTGCAATTAAAGCCTTATGTCGTTTTTACCAAAAAACTCAATAAGCAAACACAAAAGTATAAATTCTATAAGTGTAATTAGGTTAAAGGAATCCCTATATACACAGACAATCAGGCAAGACATATTCAGTGTTTCAATTTCATTTTGCATTGAGGGTTCTAGGCTTACGTCATATCTGAACAGCAAGCAAAGTGACAATGATGAAACCAGAAGTCTCCCATTTACAGGGGGAACATGCTGCATTCTTCAGAAGCCATAAAATGTGAGTTGTTGGAAAGACGAAAAGAAGACTGATCAATCTGCAAAAAATGCATACACTGTGAAAGGTGCCAAATAACCACTGAAGATGGCCACACCATCCATAAGCATTAGAGAGCATTTCTATTATGGATTCATCATATTCTGCTCATGTTCCACCAAATGGATGAGCAGAAACTAACCTGTGAAATGAAATAGGACCGAGAACGACATCTCATTTTAATTCATAATAATTAAGAAAACAAAAATAGGTCAATGTTATAAATGATGAAAATCTACGGGGTTTATCTACTATATAATTCAAAAGTAAAAACACCCTGATTCAAAATACAGCTTTACTTTGAACTGATATAACCACTGCACATTTGAAGCCTGGAGCTACTAACTAATATATCTGTGGCTTTTTGTGACTTAATGCACAGACTGGACTTTCAAGTCAGGACATCCTGTCAACTTCATGACAGAAAACATTCGACATTTAATAACTGGCTGTTAGGACAAGACTAATATAGCTCACAATTTCTAGAATGTGAGTGACATTCTTCCACATGACTCCACTATTTGATATTACTAAATAACTCCACACAGTTTGAGGCAAGTGTGACCATTTAATCATGTTTGCAACTGAAGAAAAACCTCTAATCAGCTGCACAGAAAACTGGTCTGAGGGTATTTGAGGTAAGGTGGAAGATAGTTGCCAAACTGCTCTTTTCAGAGTTAATTCATTTTAGCCTAGAAGTCACCAAAAGGAGAGAGCTCCAGAATAAGAAACTCTGCTAGTGAAGCCTCAATATGCAGCTGCTGGCACCCACTTGCCCCCAGTAGCCCTCAGCAGCCCCCATGCCCCCTGATCAACCAGCCATGACCATTAGATCTGCTCTCTGCACGGCACCTGCGGAAAAGCTACTGGCAGAGGAGACGGCTGCATAAACACACATGCACACACACATATGCGCACAGGGGAACAGAAGGAGCTCTGTTCATTAACACCCTCTGTTAATGACATGTTTGAGAAGGCGTACGGCAAAAAGCTAGCAAAACAGAGCTGGGAAAGCCTAGGGCCAAGCTAAGACATTAGCAAGCCAAAGAACAACTCAGAGACTCAGGAGCTAACAGCCCAGTGAAAGGCACAATTAAAGAGTATACTGACTGATTTATTAGGGCTATCCCCCAGCTAAGAATGTTTTTATGTGATTAAAATGTCTGTAGTTTAATTTACAGTTATTTGGAAATTAGTATTTTGAAACACATTTGGATGGCTATTTTTGCACCTATTTTTGCAGAATTACTTATTGCTACTCCTACCCCAATCCTTGCAATGAATGACACTGCTGACAGGCTCCAGTATCTGTTATATTACTTTATTCACTCACACAAGTATTGTTAACGACTGCACGGTAACAATTCTTGTCCTGTACTATTTTATTGTTTGCACCTGTGTTACAAACTCTCATTTTGCACTCTGTGTAGTCCTAATGTACCTGCACTTATGCATTCTTGTGTTGTTTCTCTTTTGTTCTTTGTATCGCACCGTAGGCCTGGAGGAGCTATGTTTTGTTTTGCGGTGTGCTTCGCATATGGTTGAAATGCAAATGTACACCCACTTGTAATAGAAAATTAGGGCCCTTTTTAAGCAATTGAGACAACTATTAACATGTTCTTTTTAACTAATATAAGAAACGCTTTGAGTTGTTGCATATATGCTAATGGAAATGTTTTAATCACACTTAAAAGTCACTGGTGACATCCCATAATTAAAATAACTGGGAATGACTTACTATGGTATGGGAATAGATATTTACACTGTACTTGTTAAATTGTGGCCATAGTTCATTAAGGTATTGGAATGAGGAGACTTAACTATGATAATTCAGCTATGGTGAGACTTAGTAAAGAGTGGGTTTTGATAGAAATCTTTGCAAAAATTACTTAAAGCATGGGTACTACAGAATTAATCTCTAGTAATCAAACCACAGGCACAATTTAGTAAATCATAGGGGCAACATAAGGAAGTTGTTACCGTGCCTTACTAAGGTGACCTAACTACCTTCTTCATGCATTTAAATGTATTTTAAAGAAATGATGTCACCAGCAGAGCTCTATATGTGTGCACCCCACAAAGAACAAGATGACAACAGTATGTACCATGCATTGAAATGTTCATTTTGCAATGTTGCTATAATGACAATTTAGCATTGCTTATGTCTTTGCTTTTCTGTTTAGTTTTTAAAGTACAGTCAGTTTTGCAGAATCAGAATGAAAATCAGAGCCGGTTTTGTTTAAGTATTGTGATGGCAAAATCTGTATTAATTAGCTGCCCTAAACTCAGCCCTAGCAGGTTTAAGCAGCTTTGCCCTTTCCCCTTCAACACCTCAAAATCCTGAAATGTCACAGTTTTCACACAACTGATGAGGAGCACATGCATGAAGTCGTGACTGTGTGCACACAGACACAGTTTTCATAATAGTTTTAAAGCCTGTTTTATATTCTTATCCTGTTTAAGCATGGTGTAGTTAATCCCATTAGCATGTGAGAAACATTAAAGGCTGTTGGGTGGGTAATTGTGGGATTTGTGGAATCAGGTGAACAGAGTATATAGAGAATAACTATTGTATTTAATCAAACCTTTCTCTTCATCCCTGCTATAATTCCTTCTTCACTCTATCCTCAATCAACCCATCTGGTGCATTCTTGCACTTCATTCACTCCCTTAGACTCACCCATCCTCCCTCATTCTCCCTCTGTAGTGTTATCGGTGCTAATCTCTCATCTCCAAGGTAACCTAATCAGCTCACCTTTGCCACTCGCCCACTAGAAGGTCACGGGAACTTTATGGGAGGAACGCACATACACACACAGGCCAGGATTTGTTTTTTCCACATACACTGTTAAAACGACTATTTGAAAAAAGGGGAACCACGTGAGATTCTGGGGCATTTCGACCCCTGCAAATCAAACTACTGACAACACCCAGACATTTATGGGTGCATACACAGGTGGTCAGTATTTCTAAAATCATTGTAATGACTGACAGCACAGATAGACAACAGGCGAGGATTGAAGTCTAAACCATTACTGATATTTTCATCCATCCCCTCTCTCTTATGACCATGAACTGTAAGCGGGTAAGCTAAAGCTTCCGACAAAAATATTATCACTCCTTGCTTGGTGCAAACATAACATAGCAAATGCTTGTGGTAATTAATAGTTGTATTCTGAAAAAACTGTTTGTTTATGTAGTGAATCACAAGATGGCATTAAACATGTAATGGCATAATAAGCATTTTCAAATGACAACAGTCTGATCTTCTGATCTCTCTGATTTTCTGTGAAAACACATTTCATTTGTCAACAGTACAACTTGGTACAAAATTCTGGACTATGCTTTGTGACACACAAAGCTTCATCAAATAAAGTTTCAAAAAACACATGAAAACAGTCAGTTTAGTATTATAAAATGACTACAGTACTATAGTATATTAAAACTTTTTGTTGTTATGTGATGTGTTAATACACATATTACTGTTACATATATCTTCAGAATTAGGACACTTCATTATATATTACTAAATTACTTCCAGAAGTTTGGCCTGTGGTGTACACTATAGTGTACACAAGCACACCTGGATACCCGTGTTTAATGTGGTGATAAACCTGCTGGTATTAGTACCTTATTCCAGCAGCTTTTACGTAGACTATTTGCCAACAACAAGCCACACAGTTGGCGATGCACCATTAATCATAATGAGACTGCAGATAAAAGCTAGCACAAACACAACATACCTACAAACACTATAGTAAAGGTGTACTAGCACACAAACACAAACACATACACAACAGTCATTACTGTAGCAGAACTATGAGAGAACATGACTTTGACAAATGGAACACAAATAGTCATATTGTTCACAATTTATAACTCACAGTTCATAATCGCGATCTGCCAATGTAGCCAATGGAAACTTGTAAGCACATACACTCTCACACACACAGCAAGACATCTGTTTTAGGACAAGGAGTCATGTGTATTGTATGAGAGGTGTAAATATCAGCTCCACCGGACTCCAAATGAGAGAAGTAATGCTAACTGGAGTGGTGCCATAAAAAGCTACCTAACGGAATCCATAGTGCCTACAGTGAAATTTGACAGAGGAGGTATAATGGGCTGGAGATGTTTTTCAGGATGTCAGTATTAAAGCAAATAAATATTACACAATTCTTTGAGGCAGCATTTTATGTGCATGTGTTTTAACAATAAGTACTATAAATAAGTACCTATTTGTAATTAATATTATTTAGGACTAAGTGTATGAATGGCCAAAAAAGATATAGTTCATTTTGTCAGTCTTGATCTTGTAAGTGCTGATATTGCAACCCCTCTTTACCCAGTAATTACAAGGACTACAATAGGACTTCTGTTGTAGTTATGTAACATTACAGATTGTAATAAAATTGGCTTTTGGCTTTTTAGTTGGTCAACCCTGTTTTCCTATTTATCCAGGAAATGTAAGATTTTTTAACCTGAAAGTGCAGTAAGGTAAACATACACATAGACACAGATCACAAACACACACGCATACATACACACACACACACACACACACACACACACACAGAAGCTCACCCTGCAGATGTCTGCTCCTGTAATGATCTTTTGGTTTTTTAGGATGGGCCCTCGCATTGCCGTCGCATTTTGGCTGCTCGTACCTATGGGCAGAAAAGCACACAATGCAGTACTGTTTTCTATATAAAATCGAATGAAAGACCATTATGTTAAAAATCCACAGACAGTGTTGAAAAAAAAATCCAGGGGCCTAATTTTGCTTTTTCTTTTTCTTTTTAATAGTGAGTGTAATAACAAAGAGCTGTAAACCTCAGGCTAAGTCTATGGCTTATTATAATATTGAGATGCCACCCACTGGTCTGAAATCAGTACCAGTTGTAACTTAGGCCTCGGGGACCCAATCTTCTAGTCATGCTCTATTGGACTCTTGCTTAATGATCACATCATGTTCTGAGACTAGAAGCAAGTGAAATGAGTTTTGCTCATTCAAATATAGCAGTGTTTTTAAAGAAATATCAACACATAATGACAAATCTGCCCAAAGCACATAAGGAAAAATACACACCAGCTAAGTAATCTAACTATTATTAGTTAGTCAAAGTTTAAGTCATCGACAGCTTACACTCACATTTCATAATACCATTTAGATCCTTATTATGGGCGCAAAGAAAAAGAAATCAGTTTATGCACTGCATGAACTGAACGAATATGGTCTTTTTTTTAGGCAATAACAGTGTTTTCTCAGCTACATGTGGGTTGTATCAATGAACTGTGGCTCTTGATTGTATTTCAGAGTGGATGATTGTATGGCCATTACATTTAATGCTCAAAAAAGACCCCAATTGCATGATGTACAGAAATGTGTTTTGTGCAACTTGGTGTTTTGAGAAAATCAGGTCTGACCAAACACTGAGCAAAAATGATTAGAAAGAAAGTGAATGAAAGAAAAAGAGAGGGACTGACAGAAAGAAAGAAAGGGCGAATGAAGTATGAGAGTAAGAGAGAGCTTGAGACACAGAGAAGTATTCATGATTCTTCTTGGAAAGCCAACAAGTTCCAATCGCTGCTGGAGGACCTGGCCAAGTCAGATCCCGAAGAGGAGAAAAGGGGGGGCAGAAGTCGTAGGTGCACTAATGTGCAGTCTGGCACACTGCCTGGGGCTTTGTTAACTCGATACTGCAGTGAGCAATGCTCCACAATTTACAGAAATACTCACAACTCTCCTGTGCCTTATTATGGGCTTTCTTGGTTGCTCTGATGCAGTTCTCACACCAGAAACATCGCTCTACCTTCTCTTAACACAGTTCTCAAATCAGAAATGCAGTTCCTCACATACATTAACATTTCTCTTTGGGTAGTACAAATGTCCATTTTTTCTATGTTTAGTCTCCTACTTAAGATCACTGTCACTGTGTTAATGCATTTCTGACTCAGAACAAATAATCAAAACTGTTTGTACTTTTGTCTGTCAGAGTTACGGACACTCGCCTCCCACACTGGCCTCAGTACTGTCTTACACTGAATTAGTGCTTTCACTGTAAACTTTTTTCAGATATGTATGATAGAGCGAGGCCAGTTACATACTCTCAGGGTAAGCAGTAAATTGCCCTCCAATTGAAAACCAATGTAAACAAATGTTCTCAGAAGAGGTTCAGTTGAAACACTTGTTCTCAGTCAATCACAGGTGCCTGTCACTGCAGTAATTACACACAAGAATAAAATCCAAGCTTCACCTAGTGCAAGAGGTTGAGAATGGAGTAGGAATGACGCGTCAAGGATTGGGCTTATTAAGAGAATGTGGTTTCCAAATATGTGGTGTGGTAAGGGGAAGAAGTGCTTATAGAAGTGCTCATCAGAGGCAGTGGCAGGGACAGAGGGTGAGAAGTGAATAGGTAGCAAAGGAAATGAAAGGACAATTGTGAATTGCAACATGTCATTTCATGTGATCATTTCGGACAACATGTGATGGAATGGTTTGAAACCCTCCAACAAACCAGTTTTTGCAAACCAGTTGATGAATTCTGTCATGCTTGGAGGTGGAACCACAATTCCCAACTGAAATCAATGGAAGCTAGCTGTGGCAATATCACATCTGTTTGACAGGGGGTAGCTAGGGCTGCCCTCAAATAGTCGACTAAACGTTAGTCGATATGAAGAGGGCTTGGTCGAATACATTTTTATTAGTCGGTTAGTCGCAAAAAAAATCACGTGAAGTTACTCAATCAGGGGCTGCGCAGT
>JBBMFX010579118.1:0-14188 GCA_037832545.1 Rhabdalestes septentrionalis | reverse complement strand
TACTTGACTTGACTTGACTGGACTTGAAAAGCGTTTAATCCAGTCAGACAAACAGAACTTTCTTCAGTTATTCTCTCCTCAAAATCCTTTACCTGTTTACTCGACACTATTCCTACAAAATTGCTTAAAGATGTTCTACCAGTAATCATCGGACCTCTCCTATCAGTATTAAATGCATTGCTTAGTATTGGTTATCTACCGGAAACCTATAAATTAGCAGTTATTAAACCTTAATAACTGCTAATTAAAAAGATTTTAATTATCTTTTACTGTCCGCTGACAAAGGATTTGTCTCTCTGCTGGTTCTGCTTGACCTTAGTGCGGCATTCGACATGATTGACCACACTATTTTACTGGACAGACTAGAAAACCTTGTCGGAATCATGGGATTTGCCTTATCTTGATTTAGATCATACCTGACTGACTGCTATCAGTTTGTAAGACTTAATGGGGAATCCTCAGCACCCACCAAACTAAAATACGGAGTCCCACAAGGCTCTGTTTTAGGACCTCTTTTATTTACAATTATTCAGAAACATAGAATTAGCTTTTAGAATTTTTATTTCACAAAAAATATTCTTAATTTTTTACAGTAGTTTGTCTTTTTTAAATGCTGTAAAATTACAGATATTATCTCTTAATTAATAAACCAAGTGTTATTTTACACATAATTCCAGTAACGAGAAATTCCATGTTTTTTTTACATTTTTCAACAGGAAAATCCTGTTTCAATTATACTATATGTTTCCTGCTTTCTCAAATGACGTACAAATACACATAAAATTACAATAAAGAACTGTAATTTAAGATGTATCCAATGATATAAAGATTTATGACCATATTGAACATGTAGCATTTTTTCATCGTAAATTTGAGGTTAATCCAATTAGTTTTACATTACTTTGCCTTTCATGTTCTGGCTCGAATGTTTAGTGGTTCTCAACCTTTTTTGCACAAATGCCCCCTGACCTCATCATGAGCCTCTTAACGCCCCCCTCCACCCCGCACCCCCACCCGCAATACACACACAAAAAAACTGGCTATTATCTTAATTGAAAGATTAAGATTATGAAAATATGTGGCCTAATAATAATGAGGATGATGGTCATTATGGTTGTATAAGTGTTGTCTTTGAGTGGCCTTATGAAGACTATGTTTGAAGAAAGCTTTGTGCTGAAATGCTGGCGAGCCAGGTTTGCGAAACATGAATAAAATTCATTACAATAGCCTAGCCTTGTAATGTGTGTGTGTGTGTGTGTAATCTACTCTTTTCAGTTTTGTAGTTGAGCAACAAGGGACAAAAACATTTCACAAGATCTGGGGTTCGAATTTTCTCACATTCCAAACAAATCCAAGGTGTAACACATAACATCAACCAATCACGTGCAAAACATGCTTAAACCGACCAATAACAATAGTCTTTGCTCACGGCAGCAGCAGTTTAAAACAGGTGAACTACTGTCATTAGAAATCTCTGAGTAATAGAAACTAGCCACATAGATCAATGGCTTTTTTCATAAAACAAAAAGCTCAGGTTATTGTAATCCCTGTCCTTGGTGGCTCACTGCAAGCTTTTTAAGTTCAGGACAAAGAGAGGTCAGCTTCAGCCTAAGTGCACGATATTTAAATTTTTATAAATGCCCTTTTGTTAATTTCACGTGCCATCACATGCAGAACATCTATCCGTAACTGTGCTTGTGTACATGTTGATTGGATGTGAGATTTAACCCGCGAAAGGAAAGTACTCAGAACTGTCAGAGCACCAGGCGCTGGTCTGCCTATTTATTTCTAATCATTCCATGTATATATTATTACATCTTATTTCGTGTTCAAATGAACAAAGTCTGTTTATTGTATATGCTTAAAATTCTAACTAATAAAATGTACGCCACCTATTTGCGTCTGAATGCCCCCCCTCTCAGCTGTCTCATTCTCAGCGCCCCCCGATGGGTTTCAAACACACACAGGGGGGCGGTACCGCCCCCGTTGAGAAACGCTGGTTTAGAGATTACCCCCTCTAGTTAGGGAATGGAAGTTGCTTTGGATATAAGCCTCTGCTAAATGCCATACATGTAAATGTAAACGCACAGATTAAATAAGGAGAAGAAAAAACACTTGACACCATTAATTGCTTCAGAAATATTTACTGAAAACTTCACACTTTACACCTTGGTAAAAATAAATAAATAAGTAAAAAATAAATAAATAAATAAATAAAAAAAATATATATATATTTATATATATATACACATATATATATTTTTAAAAAATCATATATACATATATATACAAATATATAGAACCAAAACTGAGATTTGAAAATATAACGAAATGGATAGCTGCAGAGCTGCCATCAGAGTTTTGGTGACTCCTGAACACTAACGCACCTCTGAACACTCCTGTGTGTGTTCTACACCATTGCAGATCAGCATAGTTTTCAGGAGTGAGTCTGTGTGTGTTCGTGTGTGAGTTCAGTAGTGTGTGTTCAGGAGTGCGTGCGTGTGTGTTCTACATCATGTCAGATTAGCATTTTATGGTTTCATGAGGAGATTGGTGGTGGGGTTAGGAGCTTGTATGGGGTGGAATGTGTGTTTCTAGGAGTCTCCAAAATAGCAGCAACTCTGCAGCTATCCCTTTGGTTTTACTGTGAATGCAAATCTGAAACTGAAAACTTTTATCGTGTGCCCATTACGGCCATCAGATACACACTTCCACATCAACAGAGGAATGAGGTGAGGTCCAACTGACCTGAACCAAAATAAACTGCAAACCCTTAGTAATGTCACTCATATGAAACATTCCTTATTCGTGCCACTCAAAATTGGCAATCTTGGAAATGAGGCTGAGAACCCTTGGGTTTACTGCGTGGTGACGTCCCTTTTCTTTTCACCTTGGTTCCTTTATCAGGATTAATCCTGAATATGCATCTGTGTGGGGAAAGTAAAAATAAAAAAAACATCCATAATATTAAGACAAAAAGCTGACACTGCCTTCAATAAGCAAGACTAAAATTCTTTTAAATGTGATTTGCTCAATAAACTTATTCTGTGAGTACCTTTGTAAGAACTCCAGCGTGGCACCAAGTTCCACCGGGTAGGTGGAAGTATAACCTGATCCACTGCAACCATGAACACCCTGGCAGTGAGAGGGCAGGTACCTGAGAACAGAGCTACATGTACAACATGATTACCAACAAGTAAACAGCTAAATCATTGTTATTATTTAACCAGGATTTGTGTTGTCTTAGTGTTGTCCTATTTTATTCTATGTTATACTATTTATTATCTAACTTTGTTCTATCCACTCTCTACCATGACAAAGTAAATTTCCCATTTGCATCTTATCTTATGGACAATGATAAGTTAAAAACTAAGCTTGGTAATAAATCTATAGGATATAATTCACCAATGCTAGACGTGCTAACTACAGAAGCAGGTTGCAAAAAGTAAGGGCTGGTTCTCCCATAGATGTGAGATCATATTTGTTAGTGGGTCCCCTCCTTCTGCCACTGCACTCAGTTCAGTGAATGCAGGCATTAACCTGAGGGGGAGTGGGGAAAGGGGTTTGTTGAACTAGTCATCACACCACATGGGAGTTAAAATCAAAATTTTCCATTTTTAACTGATATAAAATTATTAAACCGGGGTATGCCGATATAGCGGTAACCAGCGCATGCCCACATTCAGCACTTATTATGTTCTTTTTACAAAAGGCATTCATTTCTGACCATTACCTATGTAAACAAAACATGCTAAATATGTAATTCCACACAGATAAAATAAAATCAAAACTCTTAAATCGTAAAATATTCTTAGGCACTACCTACCACAGACCACAATGCAAGGTGTCGATGGCAGCTCGGTGAGGTCAATATCCCTTGCAAAGGTAGTGTCATCAACATTCAAACACATCTTGTCCTGCTGGTCTTTGAAATGTTCAATTAGCATCAACACAGCAGCACAAGTTACATCACCTCCATCCAGAGTCTGATTTAGAATACTGCCTGCTTTGCTGGAAGGTTCTGTATGGACAAATTGGAAGTAGCATAGGATTCTCTTGAACTTGTTGGCTGCAGACCCATCAAACTGGCCATCCATCTGAACACCTGTCAGTTGACTGAAATGAAGTCTCATTCCAGTTTCCTCGAAGAGGAAAGGCCACTCCTTCGCAATATCTTCTGTGTCCTTCACTGCTGACAACACATCTCTTCTCTGTGAGGAAAATTTCTCTAAAAGCAATCGCTCAACTTTCTTTGAATCTTGTCCTTGTTTTTGTACATATTCAAAAGCTGTTCTTGTTTTTCCTTCTGCAATTCTCTTGTCTCACCTACAGGAAACTCTGGATCTGGGTTAATACAGCCATATGCATCCTTGCACACTTTGTTTACACTACTAGGACCGCCAACTTCCACAAGCCTTTTATTACCAGGATGAGGTTGGAGCCTTTTGTGATTATCAATACGAGACACAAGTTGTTTCACAAGAGAGTCATAGCCGGTGCCAACTATCTCATCTCGAAATTAGCTTGGATAGCGAATTACCATCTTTCTTGCTATTTCGGTGATGTGCCTCTTTCCTGGCTTGTTACACACAGTCGGGATTTCAGCCGCCACAATCCTAATGATCTCCCTTCTTTCTGCGGCAGATGGCCTCTTGTCCATTTCCAGTTTCTTTCTGGTACCAGAGGGCATCTTATTCCAAGGTATGTCAAAGCAGTAATGCCAGCTATTATCGCCACTTGCTGGTGATGCAGTGGTTAAGGCTTGATCTCTCATGTGTATGCTGGAACCTGAGCTCCTTGTGGAAGTGCTTTCTGGTGTTGAATGGCCACCAACAACAGACTCATCAATGTGACTAGTGAATGACTCTTCGCCAGTACTTAAATCTTCAAGCTGACTAGAGGCTATCGAGGACGAATCATCCACTGCACCCATGTCATGGAGTGATTCTAAATTAGCACAAAATAACAAATACAAATAAACATCTGCTTTTGGTGCAGTAATACCAATGAAGGTCAGCAGAATATCTGCTTTAAATGAACAAACGTGCCACATAACTACAATGAATCATGCAGAAAAAATTGCAGAAAGATAACACATGGTAGTTAGAACTCCACATTTCACATAAAACTGTACATTGTTGCTGTTCACAGCTACTATTTTACTTATGTTTAATACAGGCCATAACCTTTCTTACTTCTACTGGCTTCAGAATTTGTGAAAGGCCATCTGCGCCCACATACATCAGGTCTGCAGTTGAACTTACTCCAAGGTCTTTTATCACCTCCACCACTCGCTGTATAGCATCCTCTTTGCTGAACACAGCTCTGAGTGATAAGGTTAGGTCACTAGCCCATTCATCCATAACTTCAAGAAGGGGGCAAACGATTAATCACTGTTTAGTGGCTATTAGTTTGTGAATGATATAGAATGTTGCCTAATTTCACAGCAACATACAGTTATGATCAGAAAAATTGACCCCTGTATGAAATCTCATAAAACCCTTTTAACATGGAAATGATAATCTGTCTGTCTCAAAAAGATTACACATTTTTATTTTGTTATGTATTTTGTTTTATAACTTTTAGCACTGACAAACAATTAGTGTTTTACAAAAACTGGTGATTCTTCTGGTGGTGATTCACATTGTTTCTTGATTACTGTGTAGAGTAATTTAATATGTACTGCATGTATTGTCAGCGTCATTGTAAAACACCAATTTAAATTAGTGAACATTATCATTGTCCTTCAGGGAGCAATAAATGTGTAAAGTTTTTCTTATGGCTAATTAAATGGAAAAAATTTAAGGTTCTGTATGGGTTTCATAATTCGGGGCTCATAATTCTGACCTTTATGGCATTCAGACTATACAGAGGCAATGGGTAAAAGTCAAGGAGGTGTTCTGCATTTGCACAGTGCATATCACCACCGGTTCGGTTTACTTCATAGAGTCCATATTCCGACAAATACAATGATGAGTGTGGTGTAACCAGAAAGCACACCTCCTTGTCACGTTTAACCAAAATCCGTTCAATCTCACCAAACTTGATCGAGTCATCAGGCTCACGTCTTAGGCATAGAAAAGAGCCCTTTTTGTAAAGAGTGCCTTTAAAATTTACCTCAATGGATACAGACACAGAATCTGGTTCAGGACACAAGTGTTCTTCAACTGCATTACGCACAACATCACTGTACAAGTGGGCATGATATGGGGTTGAGTTTTTAAAACTCAGCACTGGTGCAAAAAAAGAATTGCAGGTCAGGGTTGTTTGTAGGATTTGGTGCTGGTTTGCAAGAGACTGGCAAAGATTTTTAAAGTTTCCTATCCTTCTCACACACCTCTTGAAATAGGAATGTTTACTTTCAAATCTCATTGTCCATACATGTATTAAGGGGCCCAGTTTCAGGATCAATGATGCGTAATGG
This sequence comes from Rhabdalestes septentrionalis, assembly GCA_037832545.1. NCBI lineage: Eukaryota > Metazoa > Chordata > Actinopteri > Characiformes > Alestidae > Rhabdalestes > Rhabdalestes septentrionalis. The sequence continues at coordinate 7,764 of JBBMFX010579118.1, read as the reverse complement.
AGAAGATAGTGGTGTTTGGGTTTTAGATGATGTGAGGGAAATTATGTTTTCCTTATTTCTAGGTATTCAATCACAACAACGTTGAGGTAGGCAACCTGGGCTGTGGTGATGGTGGGTGCACACACTAGTTCCACAAATTCTTTCAAAGTGATCACTTGTTACCACACTGGGTCAAGAGGATCAACTTTGTCACCAATGATGACAGGAAGGAGTCTAAGGAGACACCAGTTTTCAGCTGCTTGGCCACCTACTGTATTTGCCTTTTCCTTAACCGAAGAAGGAGATGAAAGAGAATCTGAGTCTTTGTAGGAAAATTGTTCGATTCGTCTGTTCAGCTGAGAGTGTGTGAACCAATGCTTAACCATTACACAATATCGAAGGTAAATGGCTGAGTCATAAGCTACAACTCCCTCAAACAAGTCATGTCCTATGCAGGGAGGAAGCCCTGGTTGGCAAACATGGTAATATTTAAAAGAGTTAAAGACAGAGTCACAACATATTCCTTTGAAATCATGGATCTCACCCTCCTGCAGCAACTCTATGGATCCTTTATAGGCAACAACTGTACGTATAGGAAAACTCTTACTCACAATGATCTCTTGGTATCTCACAATATCTACAGAAGTACTTGGACGTGCTGAAATTCTGTATGTAGCCACCAATACAGTGTGACCCCAGATTGTCCCCTACAACCGATATTATTGTTGTTCGAACGACATGACCAGAAGTGGTCACAAGACCATGTTCTTCAAACTGTCTCAGTTCTGACAACATTCTAGAAAAAACTGTGTTCTGGGCAAAGTATTTGAAAACTGTCTCTTTGCACAAAAGTACTAGCTGCATATTGTCAATACTGGAATGGCTGAAAGTTTTCAAGCGTGAAGTAAACTCCCACAAGTTTATGCTTTTTCCTTGCAGACCCCAGGGGGTTTACAATCTCAAAAGCATCCTGATACAATATGAGTTTTATGACAATCTCACCTGCTTGAAACAAACAACTCATTGGATTTGTAGACCGTTCCATCGGACATGTCACTTAAGACACTAGCCTATTTTGTGACTTCGCACATTCCTGCCACACAACCGAATCTTTGAGAATCGATCTCAATGTGTCAGACAAAGGTATGTATTGAGCATAACAGTCTCTTCTATTTTCATTTTTGCCCAGGTAGATTTTCTCTGGGTGCACATATCCAAAATTTCTCTGAAAATACTGCTGGTGTATTCAGTAGACAGTAGGGAGCTACATGCTGTATGCGAGTCAGTTTCCTGAATATTCAGAACTAGTGAATCAATCTTCACATCTGATATATCGGAATTAGACGTGAGTGTTTCTCTAATTTTGCCGCATGTATTTTGTTGACAAATGTCACTTAAACTGTTGATCTCATCAACAATCAGTTGAATTGTTGATGACGGAACAAGATATTTAGCTTGGAGTTCTATTTAAAACAGGCACAGATTTCTAATGTACAAAGTCTTAATGTCAACAGTTTCTGTAACATGAGGTTGAGTTTCACTTTCGTTCATTGCACTTTGAGGTTCATTTTGCAATGACTCCGATGGCTCTGAGTATGTGACTCTGGCGTTAACATCAGTCTCATGCCTATGTGTGCGCGAAACGTGTGATGTAAATGATGACTTCACTCGAAATGCCTTGTTACAGTTGCTGAATGGGCAACAATCTAGTTAATTCTTACTCAAATGGACCTTAAGATGTGCAAGAAGATCTCTCAGATCAATGCATTGCTTCTTGCAATTATCACACACAAGAAGCATTATCCAACTGTGAAACAGTGCTGTTGTGGGAATGATAGACATGAGCTTTTAATGCAGTGTACTTGTTTATTTTTTGTTTACACTCTGAAAAGCAACAAGGAAAGTTCCTATTTGCCTTATGTCTGTGGAGTATCTGGTGATTAACATATCTTTTGATACTACTCAGAGGCATGCCACATGAGTAGCATGTAAACTTTGGCACAAAATATGCCATTGTAGTCCTCTAAGAAGCTCTTGACCACTTTACCTAGTGCATAATACGAATTAAAGAAAAAGACTGACTTTTGAAATTAACTTAATTTGAACTCTTCAGTAACATCTGCTTTATAATTAACACACCTACTCTGTGATTGTGAGCAGATTTAAACCTGCCTAATCATTCCAAGTGGATGCAAACTAGTCTCAAGATGGCTGCCCATGTAAGAAATGTCCAGCCTTACCAAATACCTTAGTGGAAAACCCGCTCGGTCGTCGAGAGCAAGAGGAGTGACACGCTGTGCAATCGTAGCCTAGGGAAGTATACAGGAATAAATAAACATTCAACAAAAAATTGGCGCAAAAAGAAACCACTGCTATAAAGTGAAGTACAGTTACAAACACTCGGTTCACAAGCTCAAAATGTTAGCAAAATTTAGCTCAAGTTAACTGACATTGGCTGTATAATATGTCTAACAATCAGTGGCTTACATTTATTCTTAGTATTTTTAGTAATAACAATGTTGTAAATTAAGGTCCTTACCTTGGATGGAAAAGGAGTGAATGCAATGTTCTCCACAGAAAATGCTCCAGGCTGACTTCTACCTAACGTTCCTGTAGCGCTGATGAATCCCGACACACGACTCAAATCTCCTGAATCCTTTGAGTCGCGGATCGGTCGATTCGCAACTGTTTCGGCTTCTTCCACGAGTTTCTCTGATCCGTCGATTGCTGATTCACTTACTCAGACATCAGATGAACATCATTATTAAACCTTTACATTTCTTTATTTGTCACGTTCATAGTTATACCAGTACACTGAATAACATATTTGGGCCATTTTTTCAACTGTTGAGGAGTCGAATGGCATAAATAAACAAATAAGTCACTATTTTGAGTGCACTAAAACTTTCCGTTTTATACATTTGAGCCATTTACAATGAAAGATGAGATGGGCACTACTACCAATATAACAAAGCCAAAGGGCTTTCATAAGCTGCCAAACTGACAAATGTACTTTTAATTGAAATACTGGCTATCTGGTCATCTAGTAGATTGTAATTTTAACTCATTAGTTATTAGACATCTGACCGTTGCCTTGTGTTTCTATGGTGTCTAAATTCCCTGATCCTAAGGCCCTCTGTTTCCAGTGCACAAAAAGAAGCATTTCCTCCTGTTTCTTGCACCCACCTCTGTGGTCACTATTGCACCACACTTTGAGAGCCAATACACTAAACATTCTGCATCTGGCTTGCACAGCATTTGGCAAAGGAATGAGAAGAACAGGAATAGGTGTTCTATTGGCAAATTAGTGTGGGTGGCTGAGGTTTAGAGAATGTGCATCACTGCAAAACAATCACTGTGTGCTCATTGGTTTTCATTGCTGATTGTGATATGAGTATAACATACACTTTTTCTAGCCATCAAGGGTATGCAAATAGTCAGACTGTATCAGGCTGGTTTTGGACTCACAAAACAGCTGGTGTGGAATGGGCCTCTTTGTGTAGGCCTTCAGTTGAATACAATTTCCGCAATTCATGAGCAGACAGAATTCATGGGCTAGACTATCTAGAAATGGCCATAGCACGTAGACCTAGACAGTGAACATGGGCTATGAAGACTGTTAAAGTAAGGTAAAATAAAACTGTATTATTATTACTACACTCAGTAGTAGTAGTAGTAGTAGTAGTATGTCACAGTGTTATTTTTTCTATAAAATGTGATCTGAAGAATATTTACTAAAGAAGAACTGGTCCAGATTTTGACCCACGGTTTTGGTCTTGATAAACCTTTAGTAAAATAGGGTTACTGTCTGATTTTGATGAATGAAACAGGTAAAAAGGAGCTCGTGCTTCATTGAAATAGTAAACAATGAACGTGAGTTTATTCATGTTTATTTTCTGTATGAACCAAACTTTGAACAATTTAACATGGTGTGTGAACTTACACTGACTATTGTACTGACTATTATGACCAAGGTCTGAGACCCCTGGGTCCGTGCTTCTGAGCCAACCATCTGAGCTATGTATCATTTATATTTATATTTATATTATATTTATACACTCAGTATGTGATTTGATGTGGTGTGTTTTACAGGCCAGGATGAAGCTCAATATTTACATGTTATTGCGACACACTCGCACCCTCCTCCCCACCGCTGTCTATTGTCTCACTGATTGACTGGTGGGACAGACAGGCGCTCCATCTAACTGTCGCGCCGGTCACCCTGTGTTTTCACATAACAGTGTTCTCTCATATCCTCACATGTGATAGGCTACAAGACCGCCATGCTGGCAATCAAAACAAAAGTTCTGCTGTGAGCAGATATGAAAGAAAGAAAGATTCTTTGTGTATTTTTATGCTAACAGGTCATCTCCCTTTGTTCAGTTGGGACTGTAGAAATTCCCCTAGTTTAGGGGGCGGTCTCTGAACAGCTTGTTCAGTCTTAATGATTCAATAATTTTTGCTACTGAAAACACACAAAACACCCCTCTAACAACAGGGATACAGGTTCCATCATGTTAGAGTTCCTATTTGGGACTATGTGCACAGCCAGCTGTTATTTAAATGAATAAAGTTTCCTCATTCCTTATCAAAAGTAGTTCTGGCCACATCAATGTGCATTAACAGCCGAGGAAGTCTCTCAAGTGCACAAGAATAAATCAGATGCAGTGTTGGCCAGTCAAAGACCGGAAAACATTTCAAGCAAAGGGGGAAATCAATGTTAGGGTGGTGTGAGCTCAGTGGGTAGGATACTTGCCTCTGGACCAAGAGGTCATGGTTTTGACTAGCTACATTAGACCACCCCTTACCCCAAGTTGCTCCAGGGAGACTGCCGCTTTTAGTTTGGGAATGGTAGTTGCATTGGACTATGGCGTCTCCTTAATGCCGTAAATGGACAATGTCATGTCACAATAGTCAAATGCATGTTATACATATATAAGTGAACTGTAGTTTGTGAGGAGTAGACAACATTGTTCTCTGATGTGCTCAAGTTAGGCTGACTCATGTTTAGTTGTCACACAAATTGTTTGAATAGTGCTTCAATAATAATCATGTATATTTTCAATTTTTTTGCTCTGTATTTAAACATTTGGCTGTACATGTTTACTGTTCCCTTCCCCTTGACTGCAGGCCATGTTGTGAGGACTACTGGCCTGAGAAAAAGAAAAAACAATTAAAACCGAGTTCCAGTGCTTTCATTTGGAGGAAGTTTTGCAATTACAAGTAGGTACACACAATGACATGGGGCAAGATTTCCTTTATGAGAAGCATGGCGCAAGGTGGGTTTTTTTCTGTCTGCCAAACCAAATGGATCAACAATCATCACTTTCAAATTTCGTATTTAAAATAAAAATCTATTAAAACTGTGATATGTTATCAGAAAACCACCTAAAAGCTGCATTCAAATTGTGGGTGCGCTTATTTAAAATATGTTTTTAGTGTTTTAATCAAATCCTGCTACATGCGCTGGGCTTTTGGTCTGACTCTATCATCTTCACCCATTTAACTGACCTTACTAGCTGCTCTCAATTGTGGAGGTAGTAGCTGCTGCATTTAATTGTGTCTACTTGATTAAAATCTGTGTAGCAGTGTGATTCCATGTGAATTTTAAATCCTCCAATTGTAATTACATTTTGTAGATCAAGCATATAGATAAGATTCAAGCACCAGTGAGGACAGACCTATTCATCAGAGACAAATTACTTACGGTAAGTAGTAACTGCAATGTAAAAATCCTTTAATTTTGATTAATGATGTGTTCTTATACAGAGGGGTTCTTTAAAATATATGTTTTCACTTGACTGACTTTTAAAATGATTTAAAATGAACTGGAGCCATGCACACCTTTTTAAGTGTAGGGTTTTATGTGTCAGGAAATAATGCCCATGTAGCCCTTATCAGGTTCTAAAATTGCTCACAGAAAATGCAACAAATTCCATTGGTATGAACTTTGAGGCCAAGGTGTGCCACTGCAAGATTTTGATTATTTTCATTTTCAGCTATTCTGGTATAGATTTGCTGGTGCGCTTGGGATCATTGTCCTTTTGCATTACCCAATTTCAATGTAGCTGTCAGACGAAATAGATCACACTATGGAGTCCTGCCTAGTTGCTATTTACATCCTATAAAACAAACAAAGGTGTACTGAGGTTTTCACACATCTTTTGCAGTTTGACTTTTTGTTTAATAAATATTGACATGGTGGAATCTTTTTGTACTTTTGAGATTGGATTGAAATAATTTTAGGGACTGGTAAGGAAGATTTTTTTTATTGCCATGATATTTAAAACTAGAATGGAAAGAGATTATACTTTTTCCCCCCATGAATATACACATATAGACCCATCTCTTCAACTCAAAAAAGAAACCGCATCTACTGGTTTTCCCCCCCACCAAAGCATAGTTGAAAGACTCTAAGGTATGTATATTAATGTATTTGTAATTTTTTTTTTATGTAAATTTTTTCTTCTTTCTCTGACCCCAGCCCCCCCAAGCACCAAGTATCCAGTTGACTACTGCCAATTTGGAAGAGGATAACTCTATGGGTTACAATGCACTGTTATTTTTCTTGGTTTCACTGTATGTTTTGTCAGAAGGGCTCGCAACATTATTTAAAGTGAAACTAAAATTTGGTCACCGCAAAGTAAAAGCTAATGGTTTGGCAATTATTTTTGGCACACGCTACACTTCTGCATCAATGTCCTGAATTGTATTGCATTTTGGAGGTCCAACTGACAGTGAGTTAAGATGACATTCATTAAACTTTGAATAATGTTGCGGGAGGCATTTGCAGCGCAGCCCCAACCACAGTTTTAAAACCTCTAAAACTAAACCATAGGACATTTAGGTTTAGGAATCTACTGTAGACCTAATTCTGCAAAACTGAAAAATTGCATTGTATTTAATGCTGAATTGTATTGCATTATTAGTCCATTAGCCGCATTGTCTTCTAAAATAAGTCTTTGTCTTGAGGTGATGGGAGTTAAAAGCTATAGCTGGTGTCATCCACTTACAATGAATTATGCTAAAAGATGAACAGTACCAGACTGCAATGCAAGCACCGAGAAGGGTAGAAGTTACACCCTCTTAACTAACTCTGAAGTAGACCACACTAATCAAAAATAAAAAAAGCCAAAACACAACTGTTTGAAAATACACATTCAGAGGAAACCTGTAAACTGTAACTTGGAACAGTTTATGCACATGTTTTGAACTTAATTTGAATTACAATCTTTTACTTTAAATGTAATGTAAAGTTTTGTTTTTACATTATTGTTATTCATTTTTCAATTTTTCTAATTTGTATTTATTTGTTTTTGCTTAATTGTATGTTTGATACTGTGTGAAATTAATCTGTCAAATAAATGTATTTTATTGAAGTAGTTTATTGAAGATGTTTTGTTGCAATAATTTACGAGAAATCTGTAAAATAACAGACTTTATCTGCAAAAATTTTTGAATTTCTCTTTTAATTAAGGTTTTTGATCTTAACAAAGGGGAACACAGTAAAATAACATTCTATATGTGCTAAAATTGTAGAATTTCTCTTGTAATTAAGGTTTTTGCTCCTAAGAACAAGGGGGAAAACTGTAATATAACATTCTTTATCTGCTAAAAGTTTAGAATTGCTCTTTTAATTAAGGTTTGTGATCTTAATAACAAGGGGGGAAATTGTACAATAGCATTCTTTATCTGCAAGAAGTTTAGAGTTTCTCATTTAATTAAGGTTTTAGGTCCTAATAACAAGGGAGAAAATTGGAAAATAGAATTCTTTATCTGCTAAAA
>JBBMFX010579057.1:0-14190 GCA_037832545.1 Rhabdalestes septentrionalis | reverse complement strand
TCTCTCTCTCTCTTTCTCTCTCTCTCTCTGTGTCTCTCTCTCTCCCTCTCTCTCTCTCTCACACACACACACACACACACACACACACACACAGTCGTGTCTGGTGAGTTGAATGTGAAGCCGTGCTGCTTCGCCTCTCTGTCGCTCTCAGCAGCGTCACGCTGCCTCTACATCTCCACGGCAACTAAAGAACACAGCTCCCAGCGGCAAGGCCAGAAAGTGTGTCTGGCCAGATGGGCCTCACAGCACGCCACTATTCACACACACACACACATACACACACACACACACACACACACATATGCATCAAGCAGACACAGAACACAGCTCGCAAACAGATCATATTATAAACACGCTGTAATAAACAGAGAGTACTAGGCAGGATGCCACTCAGGGTTTATCAAACATTCACACTCCTGCAGAAGCCAATTACACACTTTCCTTAGATACGAACGGCTATAAAAAAGTAAGCAGCATCTCATTAAAACGAAAAGGTGTTTCTCTATCAAGAAGCTTCATAACAAGACACTCTTCAAAGAACTATTATGCTGTGGTATGACACTGTATTTTCTCCACTCTGAGTAGAGCCTTATCAGAGAGATACGAGGGGCAATATGTCACACTGTTAAAGTCCACGGCTGTGTTTTCCTGCCAGGAGCTTCAGATAGAATTTAACTTGGTGCGCCATGTCTGTGACAGAGACAAAGTACATTCTGCACAAATCTAAATAATCAGACACAAAGCTGCAGCTCCTTTTCCCTGTAACTGCACATTTCTGGTTGACCTTCTCTCTCACTTGCTCTCACTCTTTCTCCTTCTGATAAAAGCCAAGATCCTTCTGGAAAATAAAATAAACAAACAGAGAATTAAATCTAGATATCAAATTGCTAGATGACTGCACAGACTCAAAACCACAGGTATTGTGACATATTTAATTTACATTAATTAACCCTTATACTTATGTGTGAACAAACCACAGCACAATATGAACAATGTGAAATACCTTCTCTGCATTGAAACCACACACCAAGTAAAGCAGGGGGCTGCCGCCAATCAGGGGTGCCCTGTGAGAAGTGTGTGGGGAGGGTACACTTTTGAGGGAACCTAAGGCGTGACACTAGCAGGTGGGATTCCAAAACACAACCTTCTGATTGCCCTTACCACAAGGCCATCCAGCTGCTTTTACCGAAGATCTATCTTTTCTGTTCACCAGCGGAGGAGTCTTGGTTCACCCAAAGGATTTTTCCTCTTTGGAGATTTTTTCTTTGCTTCTCTCACACTTGTCTTGCTCACTTGGGGCTCACTTGGGGATTCTGCAAAGCTGCTTTGTGACAATGCCAGTTGTAAAAAACACTGTATAAATAAAGTTAACGTGACCTAGGTTCAAGCAAGGCAAGCGCAGGTCTTTCTCCAGCTCTCGTCCCTTTCAGCCGACATCCTACACTGCAACCCGAGCTACACACTTTAGGACTGACTAAAATAACACGAATAGCACTAACAGCACACACCTTTCTGAAGCTAGAAAAGACTCACTTCACACAACAATCCCGCTGAGTTAGACTGAGTACACAGGTGAGGTTAGGCTCCATGCTTTATTCAGTGAAGCACTGGAGCTGAATGCAACTCTGACAACTTCATTTGGCAACATTTAGCAAAAAAAATGCAGTTATGACTATCACTGTAAAACTTCATCTTTCATAGGAATCCGTGGAAATATCAAGTGGGGTTCCTCAGGTTATTACGTCACTTGCTTGTTACTATTTTTTTGAAGTACCCCATCCCTTCCTAACACTCTCTTACTGACTTTCTTTGACAGGTGTTGTTTAGGTGTACCGAGTGTGCAGTGTTGTGGAGGTTGACTTAAGTTTACATATACAGATGATACAGATGTGGACTTTCTGAATTTTGGTGTAAGTGGACACACAGCCTATTCTCAGACACTTGCTGATCCTAGCACAGTTTTAAAATCATTAAAACACAACTAAGTCACAGAAAATCAAAAGTAAAACTCACTCAATCATGCGCCGCATTACTGCATGTTTTTCTACCGCACGCAACCAAGCATTCACCCGAGTAAGTATAAGGATAACTGTATAAGTCGAGTAGCAGTGAGCATCGTAACCACAAAACTTCATATGTTGGGACTGTTGTTATTTGAGGACCCACTGTATTTATCTCTATAGAGAGAGAGGGAAGAAGGACTAGGGAAGGGGGTCTCAAATGTAAAAGTTAACATTCGAAACAGACATATAAAGACCTTTGTATAATCAGCTCTTTAATTACTGGCACCTTTGGTAATGGCAGAAAAAGACTTTATGGTCTTGGTGTCACGTTTAATAACTAACATACATGAGAAAATAAGAACATGAAAATGACATCTAAGTATATTTAATCAAAGAAAATGCAAGCAATCACACTTATCGCAAAATTTACATCCCACCTCTAAAACCATTAATAATAACCCTCTCCCTCCCTTTCTCTTACTTGTTTTCTCTATCCTGTCTCTTGTTACTGCCTTGTCCCCTCCATTTCCATTTCTAACAGTGTAGACTTCACAAAACATCACAAGCCTCTTCCTCTTTCTCACACAGTAATTACGACTAAAAAAAGGTTCTAAATGTCTCTAAAAGCTGAAGCCACATTAATTAACTCCCTGATTAGCTCAGCTAGGACTTTCAAGCAGCCAAGGAGACAACAAGGTATTTTTTAACAATTACTCCTTTCAGGCTGCACTGTTCTTTAATTGAGTTTGATTGTTACACCTCTTTTGTAAGGCACTCAATATGGAAGCTACAGTGATTATATATCCCACCTCTTAAGATTCATCAGGTCTGTCATTAATTTTTTTCATTCCATTCATGTTCCAAGTTAACATGGATGTTGCTCTAAATCAACAAACAAATCAAGCTAATCTGTGAATGTACAAATATTTTAGTAACTTGTGAGTATTTGATGATACAGATGATGTCAAGTGGTACACAATGTCAATTTTAACAGTCAATCATCCAATCAAAGACATGGGAGGGCAAATTTTATCATTACCTCTCTCAATTAAATCTCTCAATTAAATAAAGTCTCTCTCAACTTCATGTCAAAAATAAATGACACCATGATAGGGTCATGTGAGGAAGCTCAGTTTCCTGCCATTCTTGTATAAAAACTAGGGAAATGTATTTCAAACACATATTCAAAACTTAACTCTCAGACCAAGATCTTGGAAACTACTTTTAAGAGCATGAATCAGGACGTTCTTCCTCGGGAATCACAGCCTAAATAGTAAAACTAGTTTTAAACAAAGAGGGACAAATCATTAACTCATGAACCGTAAACAAATATCCCATGGGGTACAACTTCTCCACCATCCTTCTCTTCCATAACCAGCTTAAACAAGAGAGAGAACAGAAACTCACCACCCTGTGTCTCTTCTTTGGGGTTTTTTTCTTCTTGTTTTCTGCTTGCGACGATAACGGCCGGTTCTCCTGGTCTGAGTGCTGCTGCCGATTGTGGAGGCAACTTTTGGAGTCCACGTTGAGCCCATTAGGAACCCGGCCGGGTCGCTTCTTCTGATGCCGTCCAGCCTGGGTCTTCTTCCGCTCATGAGGTTTCAGAGCCACGTCCTTCTGACAGAGACAGACAGAGAGCAATAGAGAAAGAATGAGGAAGAGAGAGGAGGATTTCATTAATCTTTTATTCATTTCATGTGCACATAAATGTGGATTTTCTCTGCCAATAAATTGGACATGATTTAATCTTGCAAAAAAATATTTATTATTTCTGCAGAAAAATGTCAATACTTTCAACAAATAAACAGATTTTTTCCTGCCTACTGCTTCACTTGGTGAATGTGTTGAATGGGCTAAATACAGAGGAAGAGTTTTGGGTTGTTGTGTGTTCACATTTGTCAGAATGATCACTTTACATTTTACTTTCTGCATAAATCATCATAAAAAACAATACAATTCTCATGAATTTATTCAGAAAGGCACCATGATCTGTCATATAAGTTCTTCTGAACTGGTGTTGTAGGATAAGTATCTCTGTGATGGGTGGATTTTCCTTCCTTTACTGTTTAAAATCTTTATGAGTGGCAGATTCTTCTGGCTTCTATATCAGGACTTTCCTCTAATATGACATCTTGAAGAAATATTTTTACTACCAAAAGTAGTTAGCAACAGTATTGAGGGAGTAAAATGTAACTCAGGGCCAGGAGCACTCATCACTGGAGCATATTTGAATGTGCTTGTGTGTGTTTTTTTCTAACTGGAAGAAGAAAAAAAGCAGTTCGACCCTGACTGGAAAGGACACTCCTGAGGAACTTTTGTGTAAAGGCACTCTATTTCACCTCTGGAGATCTGAGAGGTACAAAGAGAGAACAGACCACCAGCAATCATGAGCTCTTATCCACAAGTAAGTACATTAAGTGTGAATGTGTTTGTTTTGTAGAAACTGACCTTGGCTTTTACTGAATGCTGCTGTAAAATAAATGGTCCCTTATACCAGGTCGGAGCACACAGTGTGAAGAGTGTGAAATTCTTTCTCTATATTAAACACAGTTAACCTATTTAACCCATTTTAACCCCATTCACCTAGTGAAGCAGGGGGCTGCCACCAACAAGTGGTGTCTGGGAGCAGTGTGTAGTAGCTTGTTCAAGGAAAACCAGCAGTGTTGGCATTCAAACCCACAACCTACTGATCACAGGGAGATATTCCTTATCACTAGGCCACCAGCTGCCAGTGACAAATTAACACTGGTGGATAATGAGAGACACTTTTATTCCGATGTATTAGTTTCTCAAAATTACTTACCCAGCCCTAGTAATTCATAATCTGAGTAAAACAACAATTGTACTTAGGAGCTTTGTCTCACAACCTGTAATCTCCTCCTGAATGTTGATTTTCTGAAAGTTAACCCACGCAAACTGTGGGCCCTAAAGGGGGCCAGGCAAGTTCCTTAGAGGCACAAAAGCTCTCTGAGGTTCCAACCTACGTCAAGACCTACCACATTACATTTAAAACGTATGGCATTTAGCACACACTTTAATCCAAAGCAAATTCCATTCCCTACCTACAGGAGGCAGTCTTCCTTAGGGATGGGTACCGAAACCTGGTTCTTACTCGGCCCCGGTGCTTAATTATAAAAGACCGGAGTATCGATAAGCTTTAACGGTAACGCTTCTGCTGTCGGTACTGGAGAAAGGAGAGAGCTCACGCACGCACAAGACGAGAGACGGGAGGGTTCGCACGAGCGCACACAAGGCGAGAGGGCACACATTCAGTTACATACAGCCTACATATAGGCTAAATATTTAGAGTATTTTATGCAGTAGCCTAAATAAATATTAAACATTAAAATTATAGTGCTGCATTTACAAATAATAATAATGAGGATAAATAATAAAGAACTAAGGAATTATAAGGCAGAGCTCATTTTTCATTTGCAGTGAGTCCAACGTTTTTAGATTCGGATTAGAATTAGGGTTAAATGTTGTTATTCTGTTCTCGATTAGTTTTTAATAAAAAAAACCACAATAAAAGTAGCGACAAGAGTACCGATAAAGTACCGAATCGATAAGCAGTATCGATAAAAGTAGTAATACCGTTAAAACCTTAACGATACCCATCCCTAGTCTCCCTGAAGTAACCTGGGGTTAAGGGTCTCACTCAGGAACCCAGTTGTGTTGGGCTGAAGGAAGCACTTGTACCCATGACCTCATGGTCCACAGGCAAGTATTCTACCCACAAGGCTCATCAACGCCTATACCTCCTGAAGAGATGAAAAAAAGGCAGTTCTGAGCTACAACATCATCAGCTCTTTTTACAAGTGTGCGGCGAAGAGCATTCTGACCCTGCATCACTGTGTGGTACAATAGCTGCACAGTCGTGGAGAAAGAGACAGCGGTTTGTTAAGTCTGCACCAACGACCATCAGACACAGCCGACCACGAATCTCAGACATCATACACCAAGGACAGGGCAGTCTACCCCAGGGACTCCATCCATCCTGCACATGAACTGTTCATCCCACATCCTCAGGCAGGAGACTCTGCATCATCGGGCGAGAACCACTACACTGAATAGCAGTGATTGCTCTACAATGCTATGAAGAAGCCTTTATTACCATTCTGCACTTTATTAATTCTGTATTTAACTGGTTTTACTCTGTTCTTTATCTATTTATTTTTGTGTTGCTTTTAAATGATAGATATATAGTTTTATATTTTTATATAATTATTTGACTCTAACTCTTGTGCTAAATGCCGAGGCCCGAAATATGTTTTGCTTTCTTAAAATTAACAACACATTTCTGTGACCGATTTGATTCATCAAGTTTTTCCAGAATTTCTTTTAGTCATGAGAAGTTTATGTGGTTAAATGTTGATTCACTACACCCTGTAATGCTAATTGCTACAAAACCTCAATGAGGCTACATTTTAGCATTGGGAAAACAAAATTTCGTCCTTAGCAAAGAAATGTAATGGGGCATGACTTGGTTGCCTGTTTTTCCTGGTCATGAATTCTTTCATTGGATATCCAGATGTAAGTCTACACACTGCACTTGTTCGGTTGCCAGTTGGTAAATCAGGCCTCTTTTGAATATCAGAGAGCTAGTATATTTCCCCTCAAACCTATAGAAATTTTGGAGTCTGTAACTGATGAAATGTGTTTGTTAAAGGGGACCTATTGTGCAAAATTCACTCAAAAAAAACAACAACATTATAATAGGTCTATGGCCTATACAAAATGTTCATGAAGTTAACAAAATCACTCTCACATAAAGAGATATCACCATGTTTACTCTTCACACTTTGGCTTATGTTTAAAACACGCAGTTTTAGGGTTCTGTCCGTTACATACAAATAAGCTGTTGCTGGCCACGGCCCACCCGACCTATGCCCTCCTGCCCCACCCGACCTATATCCCCCCCCCCCCTAAGCTGGGCATACACTGTGCAATTTTTGTCCCATTTTGAGCCGATTTTTCACTCGTGCGACCATTTTGGGGATCAGCCCGAATTTTGGGCATCGTGTAGTATACATGGGGTAACGAAAAGCGATTAGCACCCCACGACCAGTTCCCGATCAAACCTGGTCACCCCTTGCGAGAGTATCGCACTGTTGAAGCGGTGCCACGATGGATTTAATGCCACCTCTCCCACTGTGCATGCGCAAACACAGACATGGATGTGGAAAAGCAAAGTAGCATGGCGGTGCAGTGTGTGATCTGGACACAAGCGATAGAATTTTGGCAAGCTCATCCGAGACTTGTGGCCCCACAAAATGATCATGACTGCAACAACTGTGAAAAGAGTTGTAGAATTGACAGACAGTGCTGGGTCTGAATTTGAGAGTTTCTTGCAGGAATGGGCTGGAGTAGAGAGATGTGTTGGCAGGAGCGGGGGAAAGGTATTGCTCTCTTGTCTTCCGCAAAGTCCTTGAATACATTTTTCAGTTTGTTTTTATGTGGGGAACTACATATGTGTTTGGCGACCTAACCCAAAGATGTTTGCGTTGCGCAGGAATCTCGGGGACTCCACCAGCCTTGCTTGTGTGATTCAGTGGGCGGGAGTGAGACAAACCAGAACAGATGCAGCGGGAGCAGGTCGGCACATACGCATTTCTGCGGGATCAGGAAAAAATAACGCGCAGACCTGTACCCCACGTGTCGTGAAAGGGTGTACAGTGTGAGCAAGCCGGTTGCATCACAGCATCGGGCCGTATAGTGTGAGAACATGAAATTTGATCTACGAACTTCTCACCCCTGAATAGGCGAGTGAAAAAAATTGCACAGTGTATGCCCGACTTTACGCTGCACCTTGAACACACGTGAAAATGGCAGAAAACAGAGGCGTTATCCAGCCTCTATCCATATATGTTCGACCCCAAGTCACAACCAGAGCAGAATGAAGAGGAGCCACCTGCACAAATATTTTCACGAATGCAGCAAGCGGTCCCTGGAAAATTATAGTCCAAAACCCAATCCATATTTTTCAGAATGGAAATAGAACAGGAGTAATTCCTCTTTTTGTGTGAAGTCAAGGCAGTTGTCATTACATAGTAAAGTCAATCTGATTAATGACTGTGTGATACATATAATATGAGAAAATGAATTTGATTAGCTCTGTGTTCCCAAGAATTCAGATTTTATAAATCATTGCCTACAGTCTCTTCTCATCTCGTTTGTCTGTGCCAATTATTTTTTCTCGTTCAAGGTCTTGAGTAATGCCGCACTATTAGCACTCTAAAACACTTGCTGTTGAAGGCCCTGAGGGTCTGTTGCTATCTCTGCACCTCCAGAGAGTGTGAAAGCACCAGGTAGTTCATTTCCAGTCAAACAGTATTTCCGTAGAACACACATTACAGAGTTCCTTGAGTTTTTCTGATATTTGTGCTGCTCCTAATGAACAAGAATCGTCCTGTTTCCACAAACAAGGCACCAAGGCGAAGCAAAACACTGAATAATCTCAGATCAAAAGAACTTCAAATAAATATTACAACAAAATGCTCTTGTTACTCCTTTTTCTCGAGGGAGCCACTTAGATTCATGGATTCTGGAGCAGTTCTTCCCCCCACTGCTCCTCCCAGGAGCCCATCTGGCTTTAAAGACCCCCCCATCACACACAGCCCCTCACAATCAACCACCACCCACTCACAAATGCACACAGGCGATGCGCCCTTTCAAGTGCAGATAAAGTTCTGCCCCCTGGACCACACCAGGCAGCCGGGCCGGAGCCATGGGGGCTGACACTGCCAAATAATTAATGTACACAGGCATCTAAACAGATGGAGAGGGACTCAGAAATACAGATATTACACAGATGAAGGTTGATGGAAAGAAAATCCAAGTCAAATGCAGGAAGTAGTCTCGTTTATCAGGCTTGGATGGTGAAAGCAGAGCAGCAGAGCAACTGATCTGAACTGACACTGAATTGAAAACAGTATTCCAAAGTAAATATAATGTCTAAATGAAAATAAAGGTACTTGGATGGGAAGGCTGTTTTATTATAAAACAGCCCTCACAGTTTACATATACATTTACAAAACAAATTTACAACTATGTTTACAAATACGTTTAAAAAATTGAGGTCAATTTCAAAGTAGTAATAAAAAGTTTATACCAAATAAACAAACGTTACATTTAGAAACACGTTCTGTACAGTGTGTAAATATAAAACAACACAATATCTATGTGCAGTGTTCCCCCGCAAGGCCGCGATTCAGAGTTCGCAAATTTTTCTCAGAACCTATTTTGTAGGTTCTTTTTGTAACATTTTGTTCACATATTGTTCAGTGTAAATTGTACAGTACGGACACAGGTATATCTTTACATTTTCTTTGAGTGATGCATTTAAAATGATATGAAAGTGTTTGGGGAGCAAATTTGGGGGGATATTTAGGGTTTACACTAGGGATGTAGGGATTTCCAGATCATGTGTTCGGAAGTCGGGCCTGATCACAGACTTGATCGGAATCAGACATTACCTCCCGATCAGGACTCGAGTATACATGTGTATATATATTATATATATGTGTTTACCCAGGCAACCCAGTCGAAGACAAGTCAGCTCACACTGCAGGGGAGGTTGAAGAGGCACGAAGGCGCAGGTCATTACAGTCAAGATAGCACTAATGATCACAATGAGTGACCTGCTATTCGCCTTAGTGATCGGTAGATACTCAAAATCAAATGACTCAGACTCAGACTTGAGGGCAAAAAAACCTGATCGGAATTTTCCTATATTTCCACTTTAGGCTTGAGGTGTAGACTTTAGCAGCTGAGAGTGTAGTTTGTGTTATAATGAAGCGTTCATGGTGGTGAACAACCTGGTGAGGCACTCTCATGGCCTGAAGACAGAAACGCCTCCTGAGTCTCTATGTGCCTGATTTTAGCAGGTCAGACAAGCAACTACTGGGGTGAGACAACACATGTGATGTGGCTGGAGAAGGATAGCTGGTAATCAATCATGGCAACCAGGTTTCTCACCTTCGATGGGGTGATTTTTTATATTAAATGTTTCTTCATACTGTTGTTTGGGACAAAAAGAATCTCCCAAATGAATGCAATGTAATGTAGTAGGATGGCTTCAAGAGTTCAAGAAATGTATTCACTCCGAGGGAAATTCTTGTGTCATCTCCATGCTCAGTGTAATAGAACAATAAACAATAATCTGACAAAAGAGATTTAAAAAATATTGGACAACATAGTGCAACAAAAATATTGTGACAAAACAACACTGATGTCACTATGTGCTGGATTTAGTGTGTTGTACCAGCAGATTAGTGGTGCATTATGTCTTAAAAAGTGTTAATGTATTAAGAATAAAAATAAATGCAATACAATAGCAGCAGATGATGAGGAGATCCTGTAGCATTCAGTCTATTCACAGCTGAAACAGTTGCACATATCCGAATCTGAACAGAATGGCTTAAATCCCTAAACAGATCATCTACAGAACGTGTTATAGATTCTTAATGCCACAGGTAGAGAGGATTTCCTGAGTCATTCAGTTTTTATACTTCTGGGTGTTAAACACAGACGAGATACACCTTTGACCCGAGTACTGACACCGAAGGAGCCAAAGGCTACGGATGGCCACCAGAGTTTCAGTGAATAAAGAGGCAAAGACTTTTCTGAGAGTTATGAGTTTGTTGGAGGTGGACAAGACAAGACAAGACAACATAAGATAAGACAAGACAAGACAAGATAAGACAAACCTTTATTAGTCCCACAGTCGAGGCATAATGTGGACAGAAGAAAGGAAAGAGCAGCAAAAATAAACGTAAGAATAAAAAAACTAACAAAAGTACGTATAAAAACACACTACACAAATTAGAATTATAAACATGGATGTGTGAATTGAAAAATGTAGATGTATAGATAAGCAGATAAGTAGATGAATATATGGATGAATGTACACATTGAGTATCTGTATATCTATCTACATACAGTGGGGATATATGAATATATGTAGATACGCAACGTAGTGAAAAATTGACCAAAACAGTAATAATGCATCAAAAGAGCACATTATAATGTGCACATTTATCATTTGCAATGTTTTAAAGGTAGAGAACAGGTTTCGAGGGTCTGTGGTACAGTTTGTTTTGTTGCAGAATGTTAAATTCAGTGGTGCTGAATTTGAACTAGGGCAGGAGCGACTGGTAGTTTTTAGGTCAGCGGGGTCACTGGCCTTTTCCTCTCAGGAGGGTAGAGGTTGGTCCATAGCCTTCGATTTGTCTCGTTCATAAATTATAATTTATTTGATTTCACCTAATGCTCAAGACACGTGTGTGTTTCACCTATTACACAAGACAAGTAGGTGTAATTTCAATCAAATACACAGTAAACACTAAACAGCAAAGCAAACCAACGGGCAATTTTTCATGCTTCCAAAATAAGTCAATTGAAAGATCAGTTTCTTTGGATGGCAGAACACTAGCTTTGCTTGAACACAGCAACAAAAAAATACATGATCCCAACAGGAGATGGGACAGGGAGAATGGATGATACAGCGCTGTGACTGTTCCTCCTGTGCTTCTTTCTTCATCCTCAGTTGCTCATCCTCCCTGAGACAGGCCTCTATGGCTTGCAGCAGTAAACTGAATGAGAAGTGTTGAGCATTGCCTCCAGCCCTGATGGACAAAACACCTCTCATTTCAGTTCCTGTTAATTTCTCTTCACCGTAAGTCTAATTGCCGCTGCCCTATCCTCCACCTCACGTTTGGAAATTCGGCTAACAGCATCTGAACAAAAGCTGTGTCATATTCTCCTGCTCGTATCTTCTCTCAGCGCGTAGTGTTAACAAAACACCAGCACAACACACCACCCACTTAACCATCCTGTGTTATGCCACCCCAACATGACCCTCTCTTTTTAAATGAGTTTCCTTTTGTGTAATCAGTCAGGAATGTGTTTGATTGAATATTTAATGAGTGCCCGGGCAGGTAACAGCACTGTGGAAAATGCAGCGAGACATTTCACACATGTGCGTGGCTGAAAAGGCCCGTGGGCTTTGTTAAGTGCATGCTAACGGCCTGTCAATTAGGCGAACCAGAGAAGAAATGATGAAAAAGAGGCAGGAGGGGGAGTGAGACTGACAGCTGTTATTTCATTGCTAATCGCGGATGTTTTCTCCCCTTCCCTCCATCCAGATGTCTCTCCTCACATTTCTCCACGTCCCCCACGGCCTGCCACCCCTCTTTTTTTGGGGCTCTATGGGTCGTGCAGCTTGCGGAGGCGGTTGCCTAGCAACAGGGTAGAGATGATTAAAATGGTGCTGATGGAGAGGAACTGGCAGGCAAAGGAAGCCAGCGAGAGAGAGAGAGAGAGAGGGAGAGGGAGAGGGAGAGGGAGAGGGAGCGAGAGAGAGAGAGAGAGAGAGAGAGAGAGAGAGAAAGTGAATAAGGGAGAACAATAAAATCTTCACCTCAGTCCCAACATGATGCGTGACCTCGGCTTGCTCCAGTCAAACTCTTTCACCGCTTTCCTGACACACACAGCTAAATTGGCGTTTCCTGCTCAAACGTGCCTTTTTTCTGTTAGCAAAGGAAAACTTGGAATATTCAAATAAATCAAATAAAATGGTGTTGTTGCTCCTGCCATATTTCTTTAAACACAATAAAGTGTGTTTAAGAGTTATCATGTCTGACAGCACAGTATTAGTGGCTAATTTATGATGCAATGCACAAAAATAAGGATCAACTCTGATCTTTTATGTGTTTAACCCGTTTAACACGTTTAACTCATTTAACACATTCACCATGTGAAGAAATGGGCATTCAGGAACATGACTCAGAAAATCAGGTTATAGCCCTCTTCTTCCCTATGTTATCTCTCTCAGCTCCGGGAATATGTACAATATATGCAGCTCTGGAAAAAATGTCGATACACTGCAGTTTATTTTTAAATCAGCATCTCTATGAGTCTGAAACTATTCCATGCCAGTGTCTGTTAAATTCCTACACAAGCACCTCACTCTGTTTTATGAGGTACTGATTATTGATCACCTGAATCACATCTTATTTAATGAGGTAAAGTATAAATACACTGCTGTAATTGACACTCCCTTCTCACAGTGAGACCAGTTGGCTGGTAAAACACTACTAGAATTTCCTCAAAGGCAATTATTGACATTTTGTTGAAGAATAAACGAGAGATTTTTTTTCTTTGAATTATTCCAGTTCTGTAAATGCTGCATTATTTCTCTTATTCTGATGGTTTGTTATTTACTTTGCTTTAAAGAACAATATTGTTATTTGGAAATGAGGAGAAATATTGTCAGCAGTTCTTAAAAACTGAGGCAAAACTGTTCAGTTCAATACCTGCAGCTATAAAATAAAACCTTTTGCTGTGCTCTTATTTGTTTCCTGGATTTATATATCTTTTAAGACGCAGCTGACATCTTTATATTACATTGTTGGAGATACCAGATTTTGCTCTTACAGCGAAGAGAAACAAAATTAACTAGTGTGATACACCACCAGCGGCATATATGAAGAAACACTCAAGCAAATACTTACTTGTATGTAATGTGTAATAGAATTTTTGCGTCTTACCAACATAAAACTGAACTGCACTTGTTACCACACTGTATCTATCCTGCTGTCTGTTGTTCGTGTCTATATACATCAACAGCAACTAGCACACTGCCCTTTGCACACTTATTTAAACGTGAATTGTTTATTTACACTGTCACACTTGTTACCCAAATCAATTTAAAGATGTGGGTAAGAAAAAACACTGTAAATCAGGTGACACAAACCTTGATGTGTTTCTTGAATGTTCAGAACAATTTTGATTCCAAAAATATTCACATTCACATTTACAGCATTATATAGATGCTTTTATCCAAAGCAACTTTCATTCCCTAACTATAGGGCTGAGTCCCTGGAGCAACTTGGGATTAAGGGTCTTGATCGGGAACTCAGTGGTGAATGTAAGATTCAAACCCATAACCCCTTGTTCCAGAGGCAAGTATCCTATAAACTAAAGCCTGATTCATGCTCATGCAAAGGCAAATATGCTCCTACACGGAGGTGTACCGTCAGAGCCCATTTGTATTCATACTGGTCCGACCCTGCTGCAAAGAAATACGCCGTTAGGACAGCAGGAGGCGTGTTTCTAACTTATCGGTCTGAGCCCCAAAAACATTTATCCAACTTTAAATTATTTATACAGAGTTGTAGTTCTACTC
>JBBMFX010579032.1:0-14192 GCA_037832545.1 Rhabdalestes septentrionalis | reverse complement strand
TTCTTCTTCTTCTTCTTCTTCTTCTTCTTCTTATTATTATTATTATTATTATTATTATTATTATTATTATTATTATACTTTATATTAGATAAAACAGAAACTAGCAGTACAACAAAGTTTGTTGGTGGGGTTTAAACTTCCACAGTTAATAGGCTTATAACTTTTGTGCAAAACTGAAAACAAAACATAACCCCAACTTTACTGGAGAAGCTGGTGGCCTAATGGTTAGAGACTTGCCCCTTTGATCTGAAGGTCATGGATTTCAATCCTGGGGCTGCTAGTGACACCACTGAGGTACTGTTGAGCAAGGTTTCACATCCACACACTGCTCCTCGGGAGTACTCTGTTGGCGGCAGCCCCCTTCTTCACTTGGTGAATGGGTTAAATGCAGAGAAAGGAGTTTCCCGCTGTTCACATGTGACTATAAGGGGCCACTTTTAACTTTAAAAATAATGTCTATTGACATATTTCTACCAGAAAAGGCATCACAGACATGGATAAACTGGAAGAAATTGACTCTAAATATATAAATAGAAATTAATCATGCAATGCGCTAATAAGCAAATATAATGACTTAGATTTCAGCATCCAGACCCTATTATGCATGTTGTAACACTTCAAAATGCTGCAGTACATGCAATGTACTATAGGCTGACCTTATTTGGTTTTCAGTGAAGGGAACTCCGGGGGCAGTGTGGCCGCAAGGGCCGACCTACACGCAGCAAAAGTCAACTTGAAATCCAATCAAATCCTGAACATATTATGAAATCCTCAAAAAGAGAACATGTCTGGGAGGAGGATGTGGGGTTACCCTAAGCTATTTTAGGTTCTAGTTTCATAATACTCCTACATTTTCTCACCACGGCAAGGCCTAAAGGCCAGTCAGGATGGGTATTCCATGACTGCCATCTGGGTTCACAAATTTTACACAAAAATATTCAGACAAACAGCCACTGAAATTTCACTTCAAGGATTACGGTTGAATTACATTCCTTCTGTGCACCTGTTTTCACATGAATACCACATAAAAAGATCCATTACTTTTGAGTAAATTATCCTGAAAAAAAGAGATTTTGCATGACTTGCTTGCCAATAATAATGTTTGGTGTTTTGATGAAGTTTAAGCCTTCAGTAGAAGGCTTTATTGGAGGTTGAAATCAGTTCTGCTTTCATTCTGCCCCAAGCAGCTGCCTGCCCTGCCTGCTGGTAAGATTCGCCTCTGACACTAGGGGCTCAGACCTGGACTCTGTAAAGCTGCTTTGTGACAACCTGGTTGTTAAAAGTGCTATAGAAATAAAATGGAATTGAAAGTTAATTTCAAAGCTGAGAGCAACTCACTGAAAATGAGACAAGAGTTACTTCCTCTTTCTGACTGAAGTTCAGCATGTGCGGTCTAACATGTTCAGCCATGTCTTTATGGAGCTCACTTTGTGCTGAAATAGAAAAGTTTCTTCCACAAACTGGGTCCACAGAATTGGAAGCATGGTTTGGTCTGCTGGAGCATTAAGACTGCCCTTCACTGGAACTAAGACACCTTGGCCAAACCCTGAAAAACATGGGTGTCCTAATACTTTTGACCACATATTGATGGATTTTAATGTTTTAAAATTATTATTTCATTAACAGAATAACAGAAGTTGGTAAACTGTAAGTTAACTGAGGGATGCCTTTTGAATCAAGTATACTGAATCACGTTTTTCAGTGTATCAACTGTCCTTTGTCACACTTCCTCAAAGACACAAAAGGAACCACAAAATCCGCCCAGACAAGACTGTATGTCCAGTCAGTCAACATTCAAGATAGAAGATGAACACTCAGCTTCAGTGGAAATTCCTCTTCCACTTGTGCAGTACTACTCCTTTTGCTATGAGGTCACTTTTTCCCTGACCGCATGCAGTGTAGGAAAGATTGCTTGCCAGATTGTGTATGTCTGAATATAAAATTCCTTTAAAGACATCACATGTTCAGTGTGCATGTCTATTGAGCCCAGTGAAATGAAAATTCATGACAAAGAACAACTGAAATCCAACGACTGCAAAGAGCTTATAAACCTTCAGAGTGGTTTCTCTGAATGAATGACCCAACCCCTCACTTGAAGGGGAAACCCACGTGCATGCAATTCACTATCATATGGTGATTTACAGGAAAAGAACTTGTAACATTTTCTGTTTTTTTATTTTTACTTTACCTATGAACCTGGTATTAATGTATGATTGGTCTTAGACAACCATTTAATTAATTAAGCTCTAATTATATTTATTATATTTTATGTTAAATCTTTAAGGTATACAACCATGGTGATTCCACAAATGAAGGACCATTTAGGTTCTACTGATTTTATACTTGATTTTATACACCTGTGACAGGAAAATGACCCATCTAAATATCACCATGATAATTCTATTGGGGGATGTCTGAAAGTTTTTGTACAGATGCAGTAAGAGAGTTTGAAAACAATATAACATTTTCAGATATATTAAATAGAAGTCGACTGTAGGGATACTTAGGTTTATAGTAGCATCCTCCAGAATGCTTTGTTCCCATTGGAATTGTTCTGTTGTTGGCTTAAAGCAGTTTTCTCTTGTAGATTTCTCTTGTAGAAATGCAAGCCGAGTCAAGGAATGCAATTTGAGTGCGGAGATAAAATTTCCCATCATTTACATGTCTTGGCTCATCAAACATGCATTGTAAACAATCATGCCTGTATTTCTACAGCCCATTCTAGGATTCACTTCCCTTCCTGAAAAAATAAGATGTTCAACCACATTGCTGACCCACACATGCATGCCTTATGAGGGGCCTCAATGAATTGGACTAACTTGTCAACCATTACCCACACACAATCAAGCAGTTTGAGATCTGGAGAATTTGGAGGCCAGGTCAACCCCTTGAACACTCTGTCATGTTCCTAAAACAATTCCTGCACAATGTCTGCTTTTTGGCAGAGTTTAGGTTAGTGGTACATGTTAAAGTAACATAAAAACCAATGCAGGACCCAAGGTTACCCCACAGATCACTGCCCAGAACATCATGCTGGCTCTGCCATTAGGAAATTCAGTTGCTATGATGGGTTCTACTTGGTCTGCCACCACGATTAGATAGGTGTTACAATGTCCACATCAATGCTGGGTTTCCTAGCAGATCATTACTCAGAGCCTCTATTCATCTGCCTTTTCACCTAAATGCATTCTTCCCCATGAAAGTGATGCACACAAACCCAGCCTTTCACGTGGGATTAAAGAAAATGTGATTCATCAGAACAGGCCAGTTCTGTGGAGCAGCTTCTGAGTTCAACTACCAAAACTTTGTTGATCAGCTGATGAGTTTAATCTGATGTGTTGGAATGAGGGGGAAAGAGAAAGTCTGCTAAGTTTTGCCTTGCCAGGACCGGCATCTGCCACATGTGATTTACCACAAATACTCAGAACTTTGACTCACCGTTAGTTTCATTTCCCGAAAAGAAACATACACTCAAACTTCATTTGACCTTCCCCTGAAGAACTTTGGGGAACTAAATAGTTTTCCAACAATGCCCCTACTGGCCCGAGTATAAGATAACCTGAATATAAGACGACCCCCCTTTTCCAGGCACATTTTTGGGAATTTTTTTTTTGAAGACCATATTTAGTTTTATGTAGAAAACCTATTTATTTGATAATGCTGCTTATAATTTGTTGGAACAAAAAACATTTCACATTTAAATAGAACAAATTTCACAGTATCATTACTTTCCACAGCCTATGGAATATTTTTCTGTTAGCATTTTTAAGACATTCTTTCTGGGCTCACCACCAACGAACATTGCACTCCATGACCTCATATTTTCTGGCAGCTTGAGAGTTACTTCAGGATTCGGCCGCAGTCACTACCATAATTTTGAAATTATTTTCATAACTTCTTCTAAGCTGTTGGTTAATTTGATGAGCCTTCAAACCATGTTGTTCAAGATAATCTCTTGATGTCTCCATTATTCAGTGTTGTTGTTTTTGTGAGGGACGGCGGCCGATTCATTTTGCTGCAAGCTTCCCCTATTTTATCTAGTCCGCGTATGTAAGACGCCCCTCCTTTTTTAAAAAGTATTTTTAGAACAAAAACTGGGTCTGATATTCTGGCCAATAAGGTACTTTATTCATTCATACATTTTCTAAAACCACGAAAAAGTCACGAAAATTATTGTTGAAATGCAGCCTTATAGGTCATATATTCTACTACACTTTAGCATGAAGACCTAACATGGTTCTGGGAACATAATTTAGTCAAACTACTTAGGAACCCAAATGAAACCGTAATGCGTTATGCCAGATGTTCAAATATCAGGAGGCTTAATAATACTTGCCACAAAACGTTTCCATGGTTCTGTGGTTTGCACTAGGAACTGTTCTGCTTGTGGTCTGTTATCTTTGCACTAACTCAATTGAACAAGGCAATGAGACGGAGATAAAATACTATGAACAAAGCAATACAAAATTACCATGTGCACAATATGCTCACAGGGTTTTACCTTTTTTGATAAGGCATTGCCAAAAGAAGTGCAAGAATAAAATACTGTAACACTAATTGAATTAAAAAAGTACTATTCAAAAAGGTGGACAATAATAGCTCAGGTTCCCCAGAAGTGGACACTACACTCTGTTTCTGATATCACAGAGGGAAGGGAAACTAGATATACTCTAAAATGTCATGATGTTGAAAAAAATGTTTCTGTCCTCTGTCCTGGAACCGTACCTGTCCTGCATATTCAGAGGATTCCCACTTCTCTCGTTAGTTATCACTACAGTGATACTCTTTCTCTGCAAGTTGACCAGAGGAGGATGGCTTTCCTTTATATGTATTGGTTCCCCCCAGGGTTTCTTCCTATGGCTCAACTCTGCTGCCTTTGGCTCACTTGGGGCTCAGACCTGGACTCTGTCATCTTTGTGGCAACTATTGGTAAAATGTGCTATATAAATAACATTGAATTGATTTGGATTGCACTTATGGCATCACTCAACCAAACTAAATAACTGTTTTTTATTTCCCAATGGTTTGTTCACAACTACCAAAACCACTAAACCAGCATCGCAGCTCACACACCTACGCTTCAGAAGATGGCATAGGGAAACGGAAATGTTCACCAGTACACACACCATGTTGTGAAAACTATTTAAGAATGGTTAACTTCCATGTGCAGTAGGACTCATGAAAACATTTGAATGTTTACACCATATACGCACTTGCGTATTAAAGAATTCATGTTTCTTGTATTCATCCATTATTAAATTCTCCCTCTTGGTGCAACAGAACTGGATGTTTTCTGGGTATTTCTGGGCATTTGGATTTGGATGGTTGATAGATTTCTAGGAATTGGTATTTCTATACATGTTATTAAAGATATGATGATACAGGCAACTCGCAGTGTGGGGTCCTTCACTCAAGATATTTAACCATGTGACGACCGCCCCATCCTCGGTCCGGCCGCCCCGTTCTTTTTCCCCAGAGTACTAGTTTCGTGTCCCGTTACTTGTGTCCCTTTTCCCTCGGTCCCTTAGTTCCCTCGTTAGTGTCTGCACCTGTCCCTCGTTTGTCTCCGTACTTAAACCCAGCCGATCCCGCTGTCCTTAGAGTTTGTTTTTTGTTCGCTCCCTTGTGATAACCTGATGTCTAACTCCTGTCTCGGTCTGTCTTCCCCTAGGCTCGTGCTCCTCCTCCAGTTTTTCCTCAGTTTGTTAGTTTAAGTTTCTGTGCTCGAGGATCTCGCCAGAAGGACTCTTTCTTTCCCTTTTTCTAAACCCCCCTTTTGTTTTGAGGAGCGCGAGCCCCTACAAAGCTCATTGGCTTTGTGACTCAAACCTGAGATCCTAAATAAACTTGTATCAACGCTGAGACGCTTCCTCCCTCATTTCCCTTCCCTCGCCCGCGGCTTCAGCCGTGACAAACCAAGAAAGATTGAGATTTTAACAATATTTAAAATTAAATTAGAATAAAAAGAAATCATGACTGTGTTCATTTGTGGTACAGTTAATGAAACTAGAGCTGAAAAGCATGTGTGGGAGATATATATCAATGTGCTTGGACTGGATTGCTGATAGATAAACAATATAAGCAATGCAGTTACATCAAATACCGTAATTAATAGAGTGCTTGTTCTCCAAAATGCATTGACCACGTTCATGCATAATGTCAAATTGTCACATTTTGAACTGCAGCATGTTTGGTGCAACACCAACCCATGAGACTATAGCTGGGTGCAGATACTGGCCACATCCTGTTACAGAATTAGTTGTTGCCTTCTGGTAGAGGGTGTACTGCAGTCAAACTCTAAGGCCTAAAATCTACCCTCCAGAACGGAGTTCCTTTTAGAACATATCAGCATGTACAACATCTTTCTACGAAACAACTGCAGATTATTAGCCAATCAACAACAAAAGGTCAGAAATGTGCTTTGATGCAGATAAATCTACAATATTTGTATATTCAAAATAAACATTAGGTTTATTGCTGGTTGTATTTATTCTTTCGTAGAGAACACAATGACCCAATAAAGAAACCATGCAGTGTTTCCATTACTTTCAATTCTTTTTTCTGGAACATGGACTGATGTAACTTGACATGTAGGTGCAGACATTCTTTGATAAAGGATCATTTGTCATGATGCAGTGCAAGCAGTATTCATGAAATTGCATAGCTGGGAAATTTTGGACAATAATTAGGTTTTTGACACAGGTGCTGTGGGTGGTGCAACAGTGATGCATATGCAGGAGTTTAGATTTTGGACATGGTTTTAACATGGAAACCGGAAAATTAGGAGTAAACATATAGTAGTGGCTTGTGCAGCAAAGTTAATAAGACAAGAAATCAGCAAAGGTCCTCATGTGTAAATCAGATGAGCACACATCACCAGGTTATGGCCAAATGTATCTGTCAAATGGGGGCAATACAAAACACCTACCTAAGGCACCAGGGCTTCACAAGTGGACATGGTCATTGGATCTTGCAGGAGGCATCTATCCCACACACCCCCACACCAAACAACCACACAATGTTCCAAGTGAGGCCTGACCAGAACCTCATGACAGAGGCTCCAGATGAGAGAGCCCTGCATCTAGAGAACAAGAAAAACACACAAGGTCCCAGAGGGCAACAAAGGAAGCTCCTACTAGCAGTAGGGGCTAGCCACATAGTCTTGAATGGGAAAGCTGTTGTGAACCGAACACACAAAGTTCCAGCAGTTAACACAGGGAACCTTCACACAGAAGTAGCACAAGCACAGTGCTACACAGTCGATGCTAAACGGGAAGCGATAAGAAGGTAGTAGTGAGGATGATTAGATGCCAGCCTCTTGGTAGAGGTGCTAAAATATGGAGGGAGCAACAAGGAGCAGGTAAGTCATGGGACAAACCAAAATGAACTGTAAAGAAGGGGGAATTGTGGATGTCAAAATATAAGTCCCATGAACATGGATGTAGAGACTCTGTTCTGGATCTCGGAAATTTGGAGAGGTATTGTCAGCAGTTCTTAAAATCTAAGGCAAAGCTGTTCAGATTAATACCTATAAAAGATAAAACATGAGAAACTGAACATTTTTGCAGTGCTCTCTTATTTTTGAAGGAGCTGTATGGCTCACAAAGGGTACGTTTGAAAGAGAGGCTACAATTGTGGCAAGTACGCTAATATATTGTTGTATACAGATTAAACTCTATTAATCAAAATGCTTAAACGATGGTAAAATGTAAATATGATAATTTTCATTATTAATTTTTCATTTAAAAAACAATTGCCTATAAGGAATGGTAAAATACTGTTTAGAATGGGTGTTATTTATGTGCATTAAATTGTTGTTTTGTCGTATTACCTATTAGATGCTAAAAGCATGTTAAAACTGAAAAGTAGTATTACAGTTCATCAATACTGATACTGATACATTGCCAAGTAGCATATACAAAATGTAACAGTGATGTTGCAGTTTCCATCTAGTTTAGTGTCAGATTATGAATTATGAGTTAAATGCAGCATTGAATTGGTAGACATTAACCCTTAAAGGAGGCACCAATGGATCTAGAATTCAAGAACAAATCAGCATTGATTTCCATGTACTACCTAAGAAGCATTATGATTTATTATGGCCAAGAATTTAAGAGGTAACTACTGTAATGGGAACTTGCTTTTGCATTTAGACATTTAAGTGGCATAAATTTAAGTCCCTGAGACTGTAATCTGAAATTGTATTTGTCCTTCAACCACAATCACGCTTCCTTCTGCCTCTGTGTTGTATCTCATGGCAGAGTGGGTTAGTTTCTGTTTGACTTAATTATTTTTGCGAAGAGACTCAAGTTTCTGTTTCGCTTTAGCTAAATTCATGACTAAAATGTTTCATCAGACATGAGACATGGCTGAAACTGAATTTTAAAAAAAATGCATTTGTGTCACTTGTGCCAATGCTTTAGCAACTCCAGTGGATGCTATTAAATGTTTGTACCAATTGGTGGAAATAAGTATTATAATCACAGCATTATTGTGATTGTGTGATTCAAATATTAAAATAAAAATGAACACAATAAAAACACAGCATTATGTAGCTCTCCTGGCAGCATTATGTAGCTGTTTAGACTAACGACCACATTTTAGTTACTTTATTTTATTTTAGCATTCAGGAATTTACATTTACATTCACGGCTTGTAGCGGATGCTCTTATCCAAAACAATAAGTGCTTAGGTATTCCACGTCTGATCTTCAAAGCTAGACTCAAGCTAGACTAAAATCAACATCTGAATTTAACCAAGTTAATGCCAGCTAAGTTGCGCAATTTAGCACAGTCAGTAAAAAACGGACAAATGTGAAGAGGCCATTTTTTATTCATGTGTAGGAAAAATGTGCAAGCAATAAGCATGAGGACAGGTTAGTCGCCAAGTTGCTCCTTGAAGAGTCTGGTCTTCAGACTATTCTTGAAGAGAGAGAAGGGTCTGATTGCCAGAGACTTTGTTCCACCTCTGGGGTCCAGAACTGAAAAGAGTCTTGATGCATAACTTTCTCTTCTCTTGAGCAGCAGAGGTTGTAGGAGATGAGCCGTGCTTGAAGATTTAAAAGGATGTGAAGTGACACGTGCTTGATCAGTGCTGATAAGTAAGGAGGTTTAGGTGTTAAGCAAAGTGTTAAGGTTGTGAACTTAAGCCAAGTAATGGTGCTCGTACTGATTTGAACTTCACTTTATGCATTCAAATTTTTCGGCAACACTTTACTGAGGGGCAGCAGCTGTGAGACTGTATGACTCCTTCCTAAGCCCTTTATGTCATACCGAATGTCAGACTGCCTATTCATGTCAGTTTCATGAAAAAGACTTAAGAAATTGCACAACCACTGACCGTTGGTGAAATATTTCATATTAAACGTCATAAGACATTCAAGGAAGTCAGAGATTCTGTGAAAATCCACACGGCCGTTTCTAAAAATCTAAAATTGTTTAGTCATCTGTTCATATTTAGAAGGTAGGATTTGGCGCCCTGGGCTGCAGTGTCTAATGGTTTATAAATAATAAACATGCTTCAGGATATCAAAAAATTTGGTCCACTTCAATGAACTATGCATTTGCAAAAGCCTCCCTAAATGACCATTTGTTCAAATGGTTCAGAAAAGACAGCACTTGCACAAAGTGAATGTGTGAAGTAAGCAAATAATGGTCTAGATGCCAGGATGTTCGCCAGAGTCTGGTTTGCAGACTGATTTGCTGAGGCAGTGTGGTGATAACCCCCAAATAAAAAGGCCTCATAAGATAACATTTTCTGTTAACTTTAATGAAGCTAATTACATGATTTTAGACGCTGTTGGATATGTGTATGTGCAATTACACTATATAGACAAAAGTATTGGGACGCCTGACCGTTACAACCAGCAGGGACTGCAATGAAACTGCATTCAATTCCATTCAAACTTTTATAGATGATCCCTGCTTTGCAGCTATAACAGCTTCCACTCTTATAGCATTTATGAGGTCAGACACTGACATAACATCCCCCTGAACGTAAGTGCAACATGCAACACGACACACTCACAAACAGGCAAACATGAGGGTAAATAAGGGGGGAAATACTCATAATGAATCTTATGTATGTATAAATATAAATATATTAATATATTAATATATAAAAATAGACACAATAAGCTGGCTAATTAAAAAGAAAGCACATATGTTCCAAACACTTGACCATGCAAAGAGTTTAACTTACCTTTATCAGGCACCTCAACAGTCAAATTCATTTGAAAACCCATCTACAGCCTCCAGTGGAAAAGACAACAAGCCTTTACATCAGCATAAAAGGAAACATTTGAGTGTCTTTAGTTTCATTTTGTGCTTTTGAATTTCCATACTTGTCCTCATTTATCTGCAGTGATGCTCCTATGAATAAAGCTCAATACTTGAGACAGATCATGTAACATGCTGAACTGGATATTTTTGATATGTAATATAAATGTCACTGCTTTTCAAATCACCAAGTCATTTTTTTGCAATAAAATATCATATTCAATCAAATAATTCTGTTTTTCCAAGGCACATGCAAATTCTGCAAGTCGTAATTAAATAATTCTCGAATAAATGGTTCGATAAGTCTTGGGGGCCCATGAGGTTTAGGGTATTCCATATATGCAGGGCCCTGAAGCCCCAAAGCCTGACATGACATGTCCCCAGGACAAATAAGTTTGAGAAACGCTGCTTTAGAGTACTCCTAATGACTCAAAGTAGTCCTTTATAACACTCTCAAACATGTGCTAATGAATAACTCCCTATTTAACCCTGTTCTATCTCAGAATTCAGGTCCTTAACTGTTCAAACACATCATGAAACATAACACACATTGCTTCAATGGAAACACCACAGTTTTGGGTGTGAGTAGTTGTGAAAATATGAAGGTGGGGTTCTGACTGCTGTGAGATGAGAAGGTTGTTTCGGTGGTCTGAGATTTTGGCACATGTGGGTCACTTTATTTCTCCACTACATGGGACTGTTTGGTCGGGTTTCTTACATTTTAAGGGACATTTTCACAAATTTTTACATAAATCAAACACAATATTCAGTGTAATTATTTACTTTTCAAAATAACCAATGACCTCAATATTTTTGTTGAGTGATCACTTGAATTGTTGTAAAACTAGTTATCTGAGATTAATTATTTTAAACATACACATTTAAACATATTTTTTAAACCTATGTGCTAAAAATGTAAAAGAAATACAAAAATGTAATAATCAAACTTTTAATCATGTTATAAAAATCACTGGGAACCTCCATCATCTATATGTATAAATCTGAGCCTGTCTAGAGGTTGCCAGCAGATATTTTAGTTTGTGTTCTCAGGCCACATCATATCTGCCATCAGAAAGCATGTGTAGTGAAACTACATAATTCATGTTTAAATAACCCATTTACTCCCTTTTTCTTCCTTTGGAATTAAACAGACTGGCTTAAAGACAGATATATGTAAATTAGCTCTGTGTTGATTGGCTGCCCTGTACTTCGCCCTGGGACTCCGCTGCTTTTTCCGAACAGGTGGATAATCCGTAAAAGTGTTTGATCTTGGAACGGTTGGTATGGGATATGGCCCTTTTGAACTTGGTGTGGCGGCTGAAGTTGGTGAGTTTGCCTCAGTTTCACATCACGAATGTAAATGTACTTTGGTTCAGATTGCATTTCTTAGAAGTGGTCCAGGTTGCAAATGACAGAGTAAAGGAACAGGACATTAGTCATGGAAACCTTCCTTCTCTACACACGCAAGTGGTGCGAAGGGGAAATGAGACACTACATTACACAAACATTGGTACTTGTAATGGTAATGGTACTTCATTGCTTAAGGAGGGCTGTCTTTGCAGTCACAAAAGAAAGGTATAACAGTGTACTAATAAAACATCACAGTGTCACTAATAAAGTGCAACAACCTCAAACGTGTCCAAACGGTAGAAAGACACATTGTGTAATAAAGCTGTGCAATGTGGTTCAAGCTGGTTTGCCCTTTTCAGTCCTTCAACCCTAATAGATCATAGGCTTGAGATGAATGTTTCTAGTTTTACCTATTCAAATCTGTAGGCCAAAACTAGAATCAGAGGGTATGTGCTGAGATGTAAATATCTAAGTTATTATGAAGCAGGAGGACCATTTAAGTGCAAGGTGTGTGTGAGCCCACAATAATATTTTTAGTTAATTGCAAGAAAATGTAAATAATAAAAGGTTAACAGTTATGTAGATACAGGTTTATGTTTTTAGCCCCAGTTCTAGTTCCAGAAACTGGAATATTAATTCTAAAGAGGAACACTGACCTCAGTTGTCTAGTATAGCTACATGTAGGCAGGTCCTGTGGTGGTGTTTGTTGAAGTAAATAAAGTAAATTTCCTTTGAATTTAATCAGAAAGTTGTGCCGGTATCGCAACATTTTTTCTCTCTCTGAGAAAAGTGTCCAAAGAATAAAGGAGACCCCAATGGTCTAGAGAACATCATACCAGTTGGAGGTGGCAGTTTGGACACTGCCACAATTCTGATAGGCCAAAGATCTGAAAGAGAAAGAGAGAGAGAGAGAAAGGGAGGGAGATGAATAACTTCCAGTAAATGATGTAAAAAGCGGTTGCAACTGTGAAATGCAAAAGATGGGCATGTCATGCAATAAGGTTGGCCTGAAGAGCATTGCAAAGTTATTTAAATCATGCTAGGACAAACCTGACCATAATCTGACCCTGTTTTCTACTCTAGGAATGTGGGTCACTGTGGGCCATGACCCCCAGTTCTGAGGAAATCTGCCACATCCGCTGAACTGGTTGCTGCCAAAGGACCTTTTTGCTGTAATGCTGCTGCAACAAGACAAAACAGAGGAAAAGCTTTGAATTGATCTCAAATAAGAGGATGGACAAAATATGTGTCTCAGGCTTGCTACCCCAGAGCTCCAGAACAAAAACTGAGAAGCAAATGTCAGTCACCAAATATGGTTTGGTTGATTGATGACATTTTAGCCATGAGGAAAGCTGCACACATCTCTGAAGCAGGGATTTCAGCCTTCAGGGTTTCTCCCAGAAAACCTAGAGAATGGCAGAGTTTACACTCCTGTCTGGAGAAATCCCTGAGTCATTATTAAATTCATCATAAATTCTCTATAATAATATAATAGAGGTAGAGGAAGTTTTTTTTCCAGTGAAACTCACTGAATCTCAAAGTGAAACAGTTTATAGTGTCATCTTAAAACTGAAATAGGAATAATTTATAGAGTTACAGGTATTTCTATAGAGGGAAATCCCCAACATAAATATTTCCAGGACTCTAAAATATAATACATGCGATTTGATATCAATTGAGGTACAAACTAATGATAAGATCCTGACCTCACAGATATGTTTACTGGAACCAAAAAAACGTTTTTAAACATAGAATGATAGTTTTTGTTGATATGAAAAAAGTGCTTTTTAAAAATGTGTGCATACCCTCCAGCAAAATCTTAGGGATGACAGGTTTACAAAACAGTTCATTCTGAAGATGATCTAACAGACAACCGACTGAGTTTATTTCCAACCTAGATTCATGAACATAGTAAACATAATCCTACAATTTGACATACACTGTCATTCAAATTTTGTTATCACTTGACATTTGAACCATTTTTAGACAATTATAACAAAACACAAATGACTGAATAAGATACATTAAAGACGATTTGCCTAAAACTTTGAGATGTTCTACATTGTATATGTTTAAAATAATATTTTAGAAAATCTCTGAACAGAGAAGTTACTGAATCATAAATTAAATTAATAGATTATAGAGTATCTATAATTACAGATGATTTTAAGGTATCATCTACATTTTTGCAATAGTGTAAATTCTTGACTGATGTTTATTCCCTGTTCCATGGTTTTGCTATTTTAGAATCTTTTATAGCTCCGTTAATGATTCTGAACAAATGTCTTCATTTTATATTCAGCAATGTTGAGTGTACTATTAACAAATCTGAATTGTGAAATTCAGCAGAACTAATATATAACTAATATAGTTTTTTCCTGAATAATGTGATGAAAATATATTGGACTCATATATTGTTGGTAGGCATGGGCTGGTATACGATTCTGACGGTATGGTAACCTTGGATAAAAATATCACGGTTTCACATTATCACGGTATTGTAATTACTGCTCTACAATGTTGTATTTAAATGTCTGGGTTAAAAAACAACTCTTTTTTTCCAAC
>JBBMFX010578987.1:0-14195 GCA_037832545.1 Rhabdalestes septentrionalis | reverse complement strand
CTCTCTCTCTCTCTCTCTCTCTCTCTCTCTCTCTCTCTCTGTCTCCCCCCTCATCCCTCTCATATCTCAGGGACATGTCGGCCTTGTCTGGTGGATGTTGTTCCAGTGAAGAATGAAGAGGGCGTGGTCATCATGTTCATCCTCAACTTCCAGGAGCTTCTGGAGTCGGCGCAGAAAAAGGGCTTCCGCCAGCGGGTCACACAGGGCTGGATACGCTCAGGTGCGTCTGTGTTTATGTGGGTTTTATCGACAATTTCTTGACATTTTGTTGTAAGTAGACATGTGTATACTTATTTTCACCCCCTTCTGCATGAAACCGAATCGTTTGTGTGCGTCACTTTGGTGCCTTTTGCACTTTTCCAGTCGTTTTGGGAAAAAAAGTGTGAAGCTGTTAAACATCTATTCAAATATCCAGTAGGTGAGTGTAAATATTGAGCGGTGAGGCGCTTTGCATTTTACCTGAGGCAATATTTGAGGAAGGTGGCGTCTGATGGTATGTGTGTGAGCCCAGAACAAAAGCGATTGAAATATATTAAAAAGTCATTGGCAAAAATGAGTAAATTGACTGGAAGCAGATATATTTAGTTCAGGTGGAAATGATACACAGCCTGGAAGGAGGAAGTTGTTTTGAGTTGGGGGGGCGTCGCTCTGGGTACCTGTGGCCCTGGTAAAGAATAAGCGGTTACAGAAAATAAATATGAATATACTTACAGTTCTGCAATCTGTGCCATTCACAGTGAGTTTAGTCTTACTAAGACTACAGCTGATTACACACACTGCACTTATCCTCACCCATTTAATTATTTTTAATATTAAAAAAAAGAGTCACCAGCTTATGCGTGTCTAACCAAATGATGGAAGTTCAGCCATGAACAGATAGCGGTGTTGATAAATGAATTTGTAATCTTCTGTGCGTGCTGTTCTCACATATGTATAGCCGCTGTGTCCATTGTCGTTGTTAGAGGAAGTTGCTCCACGACACATCTTTTGAGAACCATCCGTGTCAAACTGCTCAAACTTCAGTAAATCAGTTACATATGTAACATCTCCACCCTCTGTTTCACACAATCCTCCCCGTTTTGGCACTGCACTCGTATATGTTTGCATGAACAAGCGAAGCACATTTTGCGTTTCACCTACAATGAGCCATTAACTGAGTATTTAGACCCATATAGAAAAACCTGTATAGAACATGCACAGGAACAATGTATTGGATTTTCACCTGAAACCGCAAAAGGCTCAGTGCATTAGACCTGTAACGTCTTTTGATTTTGACAAACAAAACAACTATTTGACAGGTAAAATACTGTATCAGACACTATATTAAAATATATACTTGTTTCACCTGTGTGAAAATGAAAAACGTTTACATGTCCAACATGTTAATGCTGCAAAAATTATTCTCATGCTAATTGCATAATTGCAATTATGTTGAAGCCGACGATCTGAGATCTGATTTCAGCTTTCAAATGGGGCGGCTGGTGGTTTGGTGGTTAGGGACAAGCCCCTACAACCAGAGGGCCATGGGTTTGAATCCCAGGACTTCCAGTGGCACCACTGAGATACCCTTGAGTAAGATACCGTCTCCACACCCTGCTCCCTGGGTGCTGCGTTCCTGCCTGCTTCACTTGATGAATGTGTTAAATACAGAGAAGAATTTCACACTTTTACAAACTGACGTGTGTTCACACATGACTATAAGGGACCACTCTTCTATAAGTTGCAGTTTCGCAAAAAATAACATATGAATAAAATTTGGATGATGTGTTTTTCTTTTTTAAACCTAAACCTTGTGATGACACATTCCTTCTAGCTGCTTGTCCTCTGTGCTGACTGGTTACTGAAGTTTTGGGTTCAGTACTTTTTGACCTTGACTGCACTTTATTTGTCTGTGCGCTCATTTTAAAAAAGTGACAAAGACTAAATTTTAAAAAAAGTTTAAAAAATGTAAGTCGAGTGATAGGTGGGATCCTGATTATGAGTAGATTTGAATACGCCCCTGGAAAGAGCTTCAGCTTCCTTGTCTGTTAAACTGGTTTGATAATAAACAGTTTGGAATTTCATGGAACCACAACCCACAGTCCCTGGACAGGTGCACCAGTTCCTCTCAAAATGTGAAGATATGTATTCAGCAATTGGGATCAAACACCCTGATATCACAACAAACTCACACATTGCTGCAGGTATGGTCCCATTTTTGTGGAGCTAAACTGCCTGTTCATTTGTGTTTGTTTTTTTTCGTTTTGTTTTTTTTTGCGAAATTTACGCCAAGGGAGCCAACAGTACAGGTTCGGGAGAAACGTTCACTAGGATAAGCTTGTGGTTACATCTACACTAGTTTACACTTGTTTCCGCACTGAAACACAAGCTGAAAAAAGTGCTTTACTAAATATACTTGAATAAAATCATGTACATATTTTCTACAATAAAAGTTGGCAAAAATAAATTGAAGTTATATAGTATGTCAGTGTGGAAGTGATACAGGCATTTGAACACATACACACACACACATTGATAATTGTTATTGCTCGTTTAAGATGGCAAATAATTTACTTTCCTAGTAAAAACTAAGTGGCCATTGATTCCCACATCGGTTCATGTGAGGATTCTTACTCAAGTCATTTCTGCAGCACAACAGTCATCCTCAGTGACTCTATATTTATGATGAAGTACTGTAATAACAGACCAAGTAAATGTAAGGGTACGCAGTGTACATTAAGTCATAAGTTTTGAACCAGGTGATAGTTATTACATGTGTGTCATTCCTGTATTTGTGTGTTTGTGTGTGTTTTCAGCTCAGAAACGCAAGCTGAGATTAAGGATGCCCTCTCTTCGGGTCACACGTCAGCCCTCCTTCTCCAAAGACCAGTTTGAAGGAGTGGTGGTGGATTACCTACAGGTACACACACACACAACACACACACACTCCACCAGTGTCCTCCTATGCTCACATCCAGTTCTCTCCTCCTTCCTCACATTTAAACTGCAGGCTTATTCATTAAATATCAGTTTTAAAGATAATTAGTCCGTTAATGCTGCAAATGATTTACAAACCACTGTAAAAGATTCAATATCTACTAGAAATGATTCAATAACTTCTGCAAACGATTCACTATAAACAGTTCAGTAACTACAGTGAATGATTCTATAACTGCGGTAGATGATTCAGTAACTACTGTAAATAAACATGTGTCTACAATTTACAATCCAGTAACTACTGAAAATTATTCCGTAACTGCTACAAATGATTCAGTACCTTATAAATGATTCATTAATTACTGTAAGCAATTCAGTTACTGCTGCAAATGGTTCAGTAACTATAATAAATGGTTCAGTATCTGCTACAAATGATTCAATTTTTGCTATAAATGATTCATTAACTTGTGTAAATGGTTCACTAACTGCTGTAAGTGGTTCAGTATCTATAATAAATGGTTCAGTATATGCTGCAAATGGTTCAGTATCTACTGTGTAGGATTCAGTAACTACAATACATTTGTATAGATTTTTTTTCATAAAATATCTTTTGTTCTTACAAATGTGTTGTATGGATTGAAAGTTTCAAAAGTATTTGTCAAATGAACGATGAGTCACTCTGTCCCCTTTAGCCCCCCAGTGAGGATGTGGCTCTGAAGGACTTCCCCGTCCCGTCTAAAGACAGTTATCTGCAGTCTGAGACTCAGGCTTTGATCCAGCAGGAGCATTCAGAGCTGGGTTTCTCCCCCATCCCCTCCGGCCTCGAGCCCTGTGGGCTCCCGCCTCCCCGCAGCCACTCCCAGGAGAGTGTCCACAGCCTCCGCAGAGCCTCCTCACTGCACGACATCGATGGGATGAGGGACCAGTGGAATGGTGCGTGTGTTTCTGTGTGAATGTGTATCTGTTATGGTTTGACGTATCAAAATGTTGTGCTCACATATCCAACCTGATGGCCATAATAATGACACACATGTGAAAATGCTGACTTAGGAGCATCAAAACATATAGCACTGCTACTGCTACTGTTACTGCGTTTTGATTGGTCGAAAAATGGAGACACCAGCAAAAACAATGTAGAAACAAAATAACAACTGGGAAGCTCATGAAGTACAAATGTATCTTTAGCGCTTTGAGAAAAGTGAAGGTTGTTTGAAGATCAAACAAGACTATAAATAATAAAAGACAACAATAACAGAAAAAACATGTGCCTTTGGGATGCCGACCCGGTGTTTTGTTTTTATTTTTATTTATTATGCTTTTATTTAACCAGTAAAATTGATAGGTTCTACACATTAAAATGTGCTAACATGCCTTTCCACACAGGTGCAAAAGTGCTTTTAGTGAACCAATCGTATTTATGACCTTTCTGATATTTCTGATA
The DNA here is from genome assembly GCA_037832545.1 of Rhabdalestes septentrionalis. Taxonomy (NCBI): domain Eukaryota; kingdom Metazoa; phylum Chordata; class Actinopteri; order Characiformes; family Alestidae; genus Rhabdalestes; species Rhabdalestes septentrionalis. Next base: position 9,838 of record JBBMFX010578987.1, on the reverse strand, counting down.
TTTGTTTGTATCATTCCAAACTTCATTTTGGTAGCGCTGGAAGCAGGACGTATTTTAGGGCTCACAGAGTGTTCGAGCAAAGGCAGGGCAGTGAGCAGACCATCAGACTCCTCAGGCCTGTCTGCAGACGATGAAAGCCATTCATTTAAACTGATTAGCTCTTTCTTGCCAGGGCGCGGGGCCCTTCTGAATGTCTCTCTCATCTCTTGGTGAACAGGCGTAAGATTGGAATCTCATTACTGTAGAGAAGCTGCACTTTCACAAGCAGGAGACACCCACACCTGAGTAAGTGGTGACATGTCTTAAGGATCACCATGAGTATGTCAGTCTGCAGGATTGTCATATACTGCACATATTTTACAGAAACAGGCAGAAAGTGAAAAGATATTGTCTTGAATCCTCAATTGTGCCATGATGTGAATAATCTGGTAGCCTCTTCTGTGTGTATTGTTTTACTGTATACTTACATAAAATGCCCAAAGAAGCATCCATGTCTTTATATCTGCAATTATGAAAACACAGTATGTGGACAAAGCTCACTGCTGAAAAAGTCTGAAGTAAAGACTTGATCCTGTTGATAAGAGCTTAATGTAGGGTAACACATTATATGTCTCTTCATAACACATGAAAAAAGTATGGAACAACACATTTAAGAAGTAGTATTTGACTTTTTTATTGACAGCTTATATCATTTTTGGCAAAACGATGTATTATCTAATTGAAATAAAAGTGTTTTGGAGGACATTTAGGGTTTACAGTAATAAAATGCATTTTTTTGTATACAGTAACCCCCTACTTATATGTGGATCATTTCAATCTCACAGTGAATTTTTCTGAGATCCAAACTAATAATATCCTCCACATTTTTTTTGCTTTTGTGAGACCAGGCCTCATCCACCACAGCCCCTCGTCCTCATGCTGGGTTGCTAATCCCCACGCCCAACATTAACCCTGCACCAGGACAAGGGGGCGTGGCTGTACTCAGAGGGGGTAGGTTGGAAAGTAGCCAATCTGTACACTTTCATTATTTTTCCTCCTCATTGGCTGCTGCCTAGAATTTCCTCCTTTGAGCCTCTTGAGTGTTCTCTACTCTTTCGTTTGTTCTTAATTTGTATTTTTATTACTGTAAATTAAACTGATTTATTATTAATACAGCATAAATGTGTCTGGTTTTGTAGGATGGCCCTCCTCTTTTCCCTTTTCATGTTAGCCTGTATAGGTGTCTGTTAGCTTAAGCAACCGAATTAGCAGTTAGCATTCTCCTCCAATTGCATTGACCTCCCCAGTGGCATTAGCCGCAGTTTGAAAAGACGTGTTGGCCTTACATGCAGCTCAGAGGCCTTCACCCTCCCAGGGACATTACCATCATGTAATGGAAGTAAGACCTAGTCAGTCTGGGGCAACTGACTGTGATGAAGCTGGGGTGAAAGTTTAGAGGTCTTCATATCATAGTCTTATCATTTACTTCCTAAAATATCTCATACCATGCTGCAAATGGTGACACCTTGTAGGCCTCTTGTTATTTCTTACTAACGTCTTTTTCCTTATATTTAATTTAACTTTCCTTACATTTACATTTACATTTACATTAATGGCATTTAGCTGACACCCTTATCCAGAGCAACGGACATCAGTGCTCAACTAGTGTACAACTGTGTCAAGGACCTGTAAAGCAAGACTTAAGTCAACATCCACCAATCGCCTATGGTCGCCTATGAGACGGTTAGTCGCCTTGGGCTTTAACTTCTGACTTTTCTTTGACAGGATCTGTTAAGACGTGTAACTTGGTTGAATAGCGGATGTTGATTTAAGTTTAGCTTTTCAGGTTGAAGAACGGATGTGGACTACCTGAACACTAAATGCTAAATGCCGTAAATGTAAACTAGCTGTTCACAAATGGTCAAGGAATGTTAAGTTCCTCAGGTCTTATGCTTGTGTTATGTAGTGTCTAAGTGGGTAGCCTTTGAATGAAGTGAATGTAATCCAGTACATACGAAGAGGACCTGATTTGCTGCATCTGTGTGCCAGTGCAATATGTATGCTATAGTCATGAATGCACAATAAATGGTTGCCCTTGCGTTATGGAATATTCTGTAGTTTGATGGTGCCTGGATTTGGACGCTGTGTAGATCTTGCTGGCACCCCAGATAAAGTGCTTTGTGCACATGAGGCTGCCTGGCAGGCCACTGAAGCCAATCAGTGCCATTGATTCCAGTGATTACCCCCATCCACCATGCCTGACGTTACTTCAGCTGCATGTCTTTGTGTGTGTGTGTGTGTGTGTGTGTGTGTGTGTGAGTTTGTACTCATGTTCTTTGTCTGTCTTTGTTAGTGAGACAGATGGTGAGCTTAGGCTCCTCTATGTTCATGTGGGTATGACTCATAGATGCATATTTGCATATGATACGTAATTCATTAAGACCCTGTTTGATGGCAGGCACACTCGTGACAGCAGCAGCTCCGTTATAATTAAAAACACATTCAGTGCGCTGCCTCAAAAATGAAATCAAATATGCCTAATTGTGTGTACTGTGCGTCTGTCTTTATTACTGTCTATCTTAAGTATTAGTTTAGTTATGTAACCTGACAAAAATATGGACTTGCCTGATTGGACAGGCTCTTCATAATCTTCCTCATGATCTAATCGATTTAGATCTGGAAAGGTCTTGCTCATATGCCTGAAATTCGTTTCTAATAGAAGAGCTGAATGGCTCAATGTGAATTTATTTCCAACAATATTTAAAAGTGTATTACTTATAGTCCTCCCCAAAAAATAATTTTTAGAAGCCAAAGATTGTGACCCGATATTATACTGCGTGGGACTAACGCACACACACCCAAACACACACACACACACACACACACACATACATATATATATATATATATATGTATATGTACACCGATTAGCCATAGCATTAAAAATCACCTTCCTAAGATGTTTTATATCCCTCTCGTGCCCCTAAAACAAGTCTAGCCCATCAAGGCATGCACTTCACAAGTACTCTGAAGGTGTCCTGTGGTATCAGCACTGAGATGTTTAAGAAGATCTTTTAAGTACTACAAGCTGGGTCTCCATTGATCAGACTGGTATAGATGAGGCATACTGAGTGGTCACAGGAACAAATGCTATTATTATGTTTTAAAAAGTGCCTAACTATACAAGACGAGAAAGAAAATTAAATGAGGGATGACCGAAGATTCTGCACAGAACTGTGTATACGTATATGTGTAAATATGTACCAACACCCCTTACTCTTCAGGCCATGGTTTTATAGCTTGAATCGAACACAGTTAAGGACATCTGATGTGCTAATTTGATTTGATTTGTGGATCTGATTTTACCCTTAGATCTGAAGACCAATAATCTGAACTCCACATCCGATTCGGATCTGATGCGGCATCGCACCATCGGACGGATCCCCCAGGTGACGCTCTCTTTCGGCTCCGACCGTCTCCGGCCACCCTCCCCCACCGAGATCGAGATCATCGCCCCCAGCAAGATCAAAGACCGCACTCAGAACGTCTCCGAGAAGGTCACACAGGTCACTCAGGTAACGGTCACACAACAAAGCTTCTGCCTCATTCATCTTGAGGTCACCGTATTTAAAGGGGGAATTGCAGGGTCATAGTTTACAGGTGCATTTAATACAATTGCACAGTAATTTCCCATAGAACAGCATTGTGCCTGTCCTGACTGTAAAATGGTGTTTTTATTGTGCTGAACTAGTCATTAGATATGATGGTATAATATACATATGTGAAACAGAATTTATCCTACTTGTATATCGCATCAAGTGAGGAGTCTTGTAAACAAATCCAAATATCCCATAAGTTTGATAGCAAAACATCTGAAAATTCAGTTTTAACCAATTTATCTGGTGGAGGTAGGTCATGTGTTCAAATCCTACCATCAGCACACCACTGGGTCCCTGAGCAAGACCCTTAACCCCAAGTTGCTCCAGGGAGACTGCCCCCTGTAGTTAGGGAATGGAAGTCGCTTTGGATAAAAGGGTCTGTTAAATGCAGTAACTAAATCTCTGCTGAAAGCAGTAGGATGTGAGTTTTTGTTACATTTATCAGGTAATCTAATTGTTAAAGTGATCACGTGAAGCCAACCAACAGCATGGCTGTGCCTATCCATTGCTGTAAGATTGTAATTTATGTATGAACAATAATGTGCAACATCTTGAGCCATCCCTCATTATTTATTTTTTTGCTTGGAATCACTGTGTTGCTGTAAAGAGAGCATTTTATGGCTTTTGTCTTTTGAGTATATTAAATTAAAGAAATGGGAACAAATGCTTTACTGTGACAGGCTGCAAAGAGCCTAAAGATAAAAGGAGCTTCCAACCACTCAGCATTGAGTACCACCAGTATACTTATCATTGCTTGATCAAATGGAATCATGTGCTCCTGGTTTTTACTGGTTCAGGACTTCAGTTACATACTCTTTTGTTCTGCTTGAATGATTCATACATAGGTCACTGTCTCTGAAAGTCCTTCAGGAAGCCTGGAGAACTGTTTTTTAAGACTATGTTAAAAGCAAAATATAAAGAAATGAGGGGTGGCTTAATGCTTTAGTATAGTGTTGTAAGGAAACCTCAGGCTGATACAGAGACATGAAGACATCTGCCCACTGTTAGCCACAGTTAGGCCTGAAGGTTGGAACTTGAAACCACATGGTTATATTTTTTAAGACTAAGGTAAAAATGTTGTTTGCTGGACTTGCTGTAATCACATTTTCCCTCCTGTCTTCTAGCAAAATCTGTCTAAATTCTACAGGATCATAAACAGAAAAGTCATATTTCGTAGTAGTGAGTTTCCACTGTTCATTAGTTTTTAAAACTGATGATTGATAAATCAACAGGGCAGCCTGATTTGGATAAAAGAATAAACAGTATAAGTAGGTGAATGGTTAGGTAATTAATAAAACATGGAGTAAATGAGTATTAAATAAAATCACAAAATAGTGGATATTTGGCTTAACAGAGTATGTCATTGGTTTTTTTCCAGGAAAAGTCATTCTGTGTGGCTTGATCTAAAAAATCACACAGAACAGGTTTCGAGCGTGGTGAAGGGAACCAGGTTTTTCTAAAAGCTAAATCTTAGTCTCTAAAAGCTAAATCACAGGTAGCAAATACAAGAGGATGTTGCCCTTGTTTCACATAGCCTTCAGGATTTGGTTTAAAAATAATACAAAAACTTAAAGCCATGACTGAGAGGCACTGGCAGGGCATTGTAAGACAGTAGTCCTCAATTGAAGCGTACTCAAGAAGATTCACTGGTGGTTTTGGATAGTAAATAAAATAGTTATACATGTTTGTCGATATCACGATGGACATAATGAAGCTTTTTGAAGATATTTTCATAGAGAATACATTACATCATTTTTTTTGCATCTATTAGAATGAACAAATCTTGGTACAGTAACTGTAATTTAACATTTCACATTGAGCTGGACTAAATGAAATCATCGCCACCATAAAGAAATCCAACATCTCAACTAGTGATTTATGCAGCAATTAATCAGTCCAAATCCACTTTAAAAATTGTTGGAGGCTGCAATATGCAAATGAGTTACTGGATGTTCTGATGAATCATGGTATTTATGTACTAACATTTTTTCATAATTCATCATAATTCATTCTGACATGATGTAACTGATCTAAGTTCTGAATGCTGCCCTGTATTGCAGCTCATTCAAAAGACAGCCCGGGGCTGAAAAACTTCTTAGATCGTCAGAATGAATGGGTGGAGCTAATCAGGAGAAGAAAGGAAATATGTGGGTTTTTTGACATCACAGAATCTCATTTTGTGCATCGGGCAGCGAATATGTATTTTATCTTTCTAATTTCAGAAAAGTGATGAGATGGACCCTTTAATATTTTGACATTACAATGGCAATATGTACAGTAAAATTGCAATACTAATATGTTGTCCATATTGTGCAGCCCTAGGTTAAAAGCATATTTGAATGTTGTACATGGGAGTGGCTGTAAATGGATGATAAATAGATGCATACGTGGATGATCAAATGCATGAATCGCTGAATAAATAAGTTTCCCTGTAAACCAGGCCTCTGGTAAATGTTGGATTTCTTAATGCGGTGATGGTGTAAATAAGTGTTTGAGAAAATGGAGGTCTGAAGCTAAACCTAAAGGGTGGGAGATTCTAATGATGTCATTCATATTTGAGTGCGTTTTGACCTCCTGGAAATTCAGAGTGATGGAAAGGTCGAACCTCGGTGACATCATCCACCTCAGGAACATAAACGTCATCACTCAAAAGCAGCCAGTGACCTATAAACAGTCAGTGCACAGAGCTGCAGCCAGTATTGAACACTGTGAGTGTGTGTGTGTATTTGTGTCTTTGTTTATGCTAACACTAGTGCACTCTGACCCAGCCTGCAATTATATGTGCATATTTTAGCATTAAGGAAACAAATGGGTCAAAATCATAATGATGTATTCCTGCTTTCATTGCTGCATTATTAGTTTATGATCTGTGATATTTATATTTTCCTCACCAGAGGCTACGATAAGAGAAAGAGAAGAAGGAGGAAAGAGAGGGAAGTACGGAGTGTAAAAGGTAGATAGATAGATAGTTAGATAGATAGATAGATAGATAGATAGATAGATAGAGAGAGAGAGAGAGAGAAAGAAAGAGAGAGAAAGAGAGAGTGAGAGAGAGCTAGTATTGATGGCAATCCTCACTATGGACGCACATGGGAGACAGTTTGTCATCCTGCCAGTGGAAAAATCAATAAATTCAACAAACTACAGCTCATTTAAGGCTGTGTATTTAAATAATAAATGTAGCATGTGTATATATATTTGTGTGTGAATGGGTAGTGTGAGCATGTGCATATAGTTTTAATACTCGTACAATTATATTGCTTTTTGAAAATGGAATAAATGTTATTTATTTGCAATATTGTGCAAAAGTCTTGAGCCACCCCTCATTTCTTCATATTTTGCTTTGAATCTGCTTGTTGGTACAAAAACATTATTTTGTAAATGTCAAACTGTCTTATCTTTGTCATATTGATTAGATTAAGTGATATAAATGGTAGCATATGTATTAGTGTGACTGGCTACAACGTGCCTAAATATGAAAGGAGTCTAGATAAAGGAGTTCCAACCACTCAGCATTCAGCACCACCAGTATACTGACCACCGCCTGATCATCTGGAATCATTTGCACATGTTTCTTCACTGGTTCAGAACTTCAGTTTGTTATACCTGAATGTTTCATATACTTGAATGTCTCTGAAACTGGATTGAGAGTACTTCAGGAAGCCTGGAGAACTGTTCCGCAAGACTAAATAAAAAATACAAGGAAGTTTAGGTATTTGGAAGCAAAATATACAGAAATGAAGAATGCCCCAAGAGTTTTGCACAATACTGCGTGCCCGAAAGCGACGTTACTTTGTAAGAGAAATCAATTAGAATAGATATGTGGTAATAAAAACTAAAGATAAAGAGGAGTGTTGAGAAATGCACACTGAAGAAAAAAACAACAGTTGGATTTAACGAAAGTCTTTTTTGAAGTACTAGTGGGGCACTCTCAGGTTTTTTGGTTTTATGACATCACAAGCAAGAGATTTAAGAGCCAGAGTACTCTCTCATGACTGCTCACCCCTGAGAGAACACTAGATCAATCTTGACGTAGTTTTTGGCCTTCAGAGACAAGGAGGAATATCTCTCTTATCTGTGTTTCATTTCTAATAACAAGAACTTTTGAGTTACTGTTGTTTAATTGCAAAAAATTGAGACTTTAAATGTGGACACTGTGAGGATCATGTACAGAAGGTGAAGGTGTATGTCTTGCATGCTGATTATAGTAAATGTTATATTTAGTAATCATAATCATATCAGATTTATCCCTGCAAAGGTAACTTTGCTGAAAGGAGAACAAATATATTTGTTTTAATATAGCCAGTGGACTTTTTGTAAAATCTTTTTCTATTTGTCTAAAATGTCCACAAAGCAGAAAGATCAGCTGGCATTTATGGGTAGTGCTGATTTTCTTATGACCGTAACAATAGGTGAGTGAAATACTAAACAATTTAGGACCCAGAATTGAGCCCTGGAGTACTCCGCAAGATACCACATTCATACCTAATGTACTATTGCGTTCATGACTATTTAAGTAGAATCAATACTTAACCTGTCCAGAGACACCAGTTGTATCAAAGGTCAAGAAGAGTCAGCTGTTTCTGAGGCAGTACAGAGCATTTGTAAAAGAAGATGCTTGAGAAAGGGATGAATAAATGCGTTCATAATGGTTTTGCTGTTAACAATATTCTCACAAATAGAATGCTGGATGCTTTTATCACTTTTACTCTTCTGTTGTTATTGTAATTGTATTTAATCCTCCAATGGGTTTCTGTGAAGAAGCAGTAGTTTTAATGCTGCAGTAGGTAATCCATATAAATGGATATAACCTGACAGTAGTACATAAGACATATGAGCTGTGAAAATTCTTCTGTCTCCGCTTAGGAGAAATATATCAAAGTGGCTTTATAGAGTTACTTTATATATGTTACTGTACACCATATTGTATTGAGCTGTGTGGATTTATATCATGTTTCATTCATGAATAAATAAGAGGCTTATAAAGACCCTGATTAAAACAGGTTATAAAGGTAAAGGTGTTTGTCTGAGCTAGCCAAACTCCTGACTTGAATTCCATTAAAGGGAACATATTATGCAAAACTCACTTTAGTTATAATAGGTCTATGGGCTACAAAACATTTTTTTTATGAAGTTCTTTCATAATGAGATCTCACCAGCTTAATTTTTGACAGTTTCAGTTCTTTTCAAAATGAGGGGTCTTTAAGAGGTCTGTCACTTTTATGTAAATAAGCTGTTGCTAGCAGAAAACAGAGGCGCTATCCAGCCCTATATGTTTGACACAGAGTTGGACCCAGAGTGAGATGAACGCAAGTGACTTGCCTTTGCCTGTAGTCGTAGTGTTTGGTGTCTTAAAACCAGCAGAAAAAATGGCAGATCTTCAGCTAATCTAGTGGGCGGGGGCTCGTCAGATGAGATTTTTCCCATTATTTCATCACAATAGGGGAGCCCCCCACAGGGCTCATAGAATCATGTTTCCTGACAACAAAATCTTTCAGTTGATTCACAGAATCCTGATGGATGTTTTTTTTTCCTGCTTGGAGTGTTTATGGGAGCAGTAGAGATCCAAATGGAAGATTTAGAAGATTTTAACTCATCAGATGGACCCTTGATCTTAATGTAGATCAAAAATAATTGTGTAATGTCTGGATACATTTCCTCATAAGTTTTGTAAACCTATTATTATCATTAATGTATAATTTAATATTTTTTATATAATTCAGTACTTTGAAGTGGATCTATTAGCTAACAAAAAGAAGTAATTAAATATCTGAACATATTTCTACAGGTTTTACTCCAAATTCAGCTGACTGTAATCACCAGCTTGCAATGTGTTAGTGTGTGTACGCATGTGTGGTAATCTGTGTGTGAGCGCATGTGTGTGCGTTTGCACGCGTGTGCGTGTATTTGGTTTGTATGTGTGAGCGACGTTGACTCTGCTGGTGACCTTGGCCCTAAGGGCTAATGGAAGCAGAGGGCAGGGACGGCAGGAGGCCCAGAAACACTCTCTCTCTCCCTCTCTCTCTCTCTCTCTCTCTCTCTCTCTCTCTCTCTCTTTCTCTCTCTGTCTTTCTCTCTCTCTCTCTCGCTCTCTCTCGCTCTTTCTCTCTCACTCTCACTCTCTCTCTCTCTCTGTCTGTCTCTCTCTCTCTCTCTCTTTCTCTCTCTCTCGCTCTCTCGCGCTCTCTCTCTCTCTCTTT
>JBBMFX010578969.1:0-14196 GCA_037832545.1 Rhabdalestes septentrionalis | reverse complement strand
TGTGTGTGTGTGTGTGTGTGTGTGTGTGTGTGTGTGTGTGTGTGTGTGTGTCTGTGTCTGTGTCTGTGTGTGTGTGCTCAAAGCAATGCTACACTTTGGGACTGAACTGCACTCAATTATATAGTTGTCCAGGGCAACCAACACACCCCAACAAATGAAATGAAAAGACTTACATAGATATGTGAATTACAGCTAAGAACGGTGCTCAGCATCTCTGAGGGAGAAGCCCTTTTCTCAACCACTGCATATTTACACACACTTACATACCGGCTACTCTCTGTCTGGGTTTAAAATCAACAAGATCTTAAAGAAAGAAACATCCCCGTTTAAATATTTAGACGAGTTTTGCAAACTGTGTGTGGAGCCTCTAAACACTGCAGGACAATGGAGTTGCATTTTAAGAAAGAAAGTCTAAGTCTAAACATAAATCAAGATTCTAAAGGCAAAACATAATCAAGGCCATATGGATAAAACTCCATCGCGTTTACACGTTAAAACAAATCTTATGTTTAACTATCGGTGGCTGGTACCTCATGTTTGTAAGTAGAAGAGTAAATATGTTAATTGGAAGGAAAACTTGTGTTCTTTGTCTCATTTTCAGAAAAAGACATAAATCTTTCAACATTTATGCCTCATCTTGATAGCAAATACAAAAAAAAAATGCTTATCCATTCAGTAAACTAACGAACAATTTTATTTTACCTGCCTATTAATGTTTGCATAATAGTAAGATTAGTTGATTAGAGGTTTATACTAATTCATCGACAACTTCTCAAACAAAAACAATTACGTATATTAATGTCTGCCAACCATCTAAAATGCATTCGCAATTTGCACTGAAGTGTTTAACATTTAATCCATTTCGTTAGTGTTTAAATCTCTACGTCTTCTCTTCATATTTGTAAAGTTATATTAATATCAACAGCAGCTTATGACCAAGTTACTGTCAGATAAGATACGCATCTTAACAAACCCTGTCAAAGGGTGGACCACCTCACAGCCTGAAGGGCTCATTTCGAACATTTTACTTCCTAGACACCACAGCACACCTTCAGAGGTCTTGTGGGTTTTAGACACTGATGAGTCAGAGCCCCTAAACAATATTAGGCTGCTGGATTTAGTGTTGGAGCTGATTGGTGTATATCACACTAAATGATATGACAAACACCTATTTTGAGGATTTGGGGGTTTCGCATTGTTCACTGTTGATTTTTAACTGAGAATGGGTCTTCTGCACAAATCTGATGGCAATTGGAAGATTGTTCCACCATTGGGGGGCCAAGACTGAAAAGAGTCTTGATGCATGTCTTCCTCTCGTGATCTGAGCAGGTTGAGAGAAATTTTGGGGATGTACTTACCCATTTATCTTTGCTGTCAGACACTCACTCCTAAGGTCATAGGCCATATCCCACTTTGCCTGGAGGTTTCCATCCTTTGTAGGGCTGCAGGGGTTCTGTGGCACACAGCAGGCCATTGGTCACCGAGGCCATAAAGGTCGTCCACCCTCGTGTCACTCAAAGTGGTTGTGTGTGGGTTGGTCAAATGTCAACATGTTCTGTAATCTTGCTACACTGAAGCTATTGCATTTCAGCCCTAATTTTGCATATATTTGAGAATTATTTTTTAAATCTTTTTTTTAATTACTACATTTTAAAACATTATTTAAAGTCTACTGTATTAGCAAAGGCCCAAAAGCCTTTTAGTCCTTCTGGGAAGATCGAATTAATAAAAGAAACTGAACAACACACATTTGTCATTTTAGTTTACTACTTAATATATAGTATGATATCAATAATAATTTAAAAGTCTTGTTGTACTCTGCAATTTCCTTAGTGATGTTTTGGATAAAAGGGAATATGAAAATCAAAGTAAATCTAACCTGAGTTGTTTTCTCTGTGGTAACTAGGGTGCCATGAAAGAAACGGCACATCTGAGTCTTAGATCATGAACCGATGACCTGAATATTCTCCCACAAAGTGGTTCCGTCTATTATGGCAAATCACCCAGACCATGAAGTGACAAGTAATTGCCACTCTACCATCGCCATGTTTGACTGTTGGTATGATGCTTCTGCAGGGGAATGCAGATTTAAATTTACACCAGATGTACTAGGACCCATGTCTTGTGAAAAATTCCACTTTAGATTCAGCAGTCTACCAAACATTATTCCGAACGATTTGGGGTCTGCAAGGTGCTTTTTGGTAAATGTGACGTAACTTTTATGCTCATTTTAGTTAGCAGTGACTTTTCAATGATCAGAATCAGAATCCAAAAGCCTTACTGATCCCGGAGGAAATACTTATCCCAAAGAAACCATTTTTTCTTATTTCCAGGAAGATTCAACACTATTCCAAGTTTTCTCCTTTTGAAAATAATGGGTCCAACTTGGTTTAGCTGAGGTCCAGGAGCTCTAAGAATGGCTTTGTTAACCTTTCCATACTGAAAGATTTCAATAAGTGAGCTGCTTGTTGAGACCGCTTAGTCCACTTCACATTGCTGAGAAAGATCAATTTAAGTGACGTTTGTATTAAACAGGGCTGAGGCACTAAATCTACTTCACATTGTTGAAAAAAATACATTTAACTGATGTTTAGATTCAGCAGGACTGAGGCTTTAGTATATTTGATTTTCCATATTTCCCTTGTCTAGTGTTTGCAAGAAAAAACAGATTAGAAATAAAGTAATATATCATTTTCTCTGTCTATTCCCTGTTTTCAACCTTTTGTAATGTTCTGTCTTGACCCTGAGTTCATGTCTAAGTTGTCATTCCCATTGTCCATTTTTTTGTCTCTCTGTTCCACGTGAGAATGTTTTGGTCTTAGCCCCGCCCCCGCGTTATCCTGTCTACCTGTGTCTTTTTCCTGTCTCCTCCCATAACAAGGTGTTCTCTTTTCCTTACTTGGTATAAATATAATTTGTTTTGCAGTCTCTGTGCATGGAATCTTTGAAAACCTGCTTTTGAATATCTATTCTAGTTGTGTTGGTTTTCTTGTGTTTTAATCATTCTATTCACTGTCCCCTTTTTCTGTGGTGCCCCTTGTTTTCTTATCCCTTGGAACAACTTGTGTTTTAGTATTTATTATGGTTTTGTGTTACCTGGAATACTAATCTTTATTTGTGGGTTTGTCACTTTTTCTATAGCTTTAAACCTTTGGGATTCTGCAACTTTACATGCTACATGCCAAACACTTGTTAAGGACTTTCAGATTACAAACCAAAACAACCAGGAACTGACAGTGAAATCAATCAATCGTGTTTTGACTGTTTCTATAAAAACAAAATGTCAGTGTGGACAGATAAATCACTGATCTAGTGTCAGCAATACCGTGACTGTAGTGTTGCAACATACAACGTCAAATACGCATTAAAATGTGTGTTAAAAACGTCAAAAGATAAGATTGCAATTCAAATGTCCATATTTAATCTAGAATGACCAAAAAGTAACGATATACCCCTACGCTTCCTAAGGCTTCATGTACTATTACCACTCGTATATGCACACTTTCAGTGAGTAGTTTTGACATTCAGGATGCACACCTGCTTACAAGGTGATCTCCTGTTGTCATTATTATCTAAAACAGAGCTGTAGAATTGTAGCTGCAAAGCAATGCTTACAAACAGCAAAAAATTTTGTGATTGCTATCTTTCCAAAAATATTCCCATTTGGAGTACATTCTTCCCTGAAATAGTCTGATGCCATAATTAAAGCTGACATAAAGTTTTGGTTTTTTTCTGTTTATTTACAGTCACCGCCTCCCGACTGTAGACCCCAGAATGGGCGTCGGCTACAAGTGGTTCCAGAAAATGAATAAATTAATGAATGAATAAATGTTATTCGATGCTTTCCGTAGCGATAATCCCTGATGACATCATAGAGTTCCTGGTGAGGCGTGTTCAGGGAGACACAGTGGATCACTTTTATATTCAAATGTGCGTTTTTTTAACTCATTGAATGTATAATTCAGTGATGCAATATTTTTTCAGTTGGCACTAATTGCTCAAAAATCTGTTTCCACATGCAGTATGCAATATTACCTAAATCACCACAAGCCAGTTCAATGTTGCACTGCATTTGGGCCTAAAGGCTGATGAGTGGATTCTTCTTTCAGCTCAGACTAAAAGAGATTACATGCTCTTTTAAAAAATACCACTCAAGCAGAATTCCCAATCTGCAGTCTTGGCTGGGTCATATTGAGGTCGGTTTCATTACTGAACATGCAGCAGATACATATACAGTCTGTTTTATGACTTCCTTTGCAAATAATTGAGGTTGAAGAATAATATTTTAAAGGTCAGAAAGAAGATGTAAACAAAGTGTCCACTTCAAACTTTTCTCACAGATCATAAACTTTGGGGAAATTCCAAAAAAAATCCCACATTCCATGTCATCATCAGCTCCATACAAATGCATAATTTACAAGTAAAGCAATCCAGACACACAGCAATGACAAGGACCAGCATTTTGTGTACAAGCAAGCAAGCCAGACCACAATGCGAAACACAATGTAGTTCATGTGTACTTTACTACCTTAATTTACCCCTGAAATTACACCAAACTCCTTCAACTGAATGACGGTGGCAGTTCATTTGTGAAACTGAACTCTTCATTTTACCTTCAAATTTGATTTAAGGCATGAGTGTGAAACCCTTGGTCTTAAATTTAAGGCATTAATTCAGGAGGAGTGTTTTTATTTAATAAAAAAGTAGGATACTGAAACCATGGGGGAAATTTTAGTAGTTTAACCTCTTCATCAGTCTTAATCTGTGCACTTTGCTCCTTAACTGTCATTCATTTCCTGTATGGGAGATTAAGGTAAAAAGGTAATTTAGGTCATTTTAAGCAATTAAATTAAGCTGTGTGTTGCCAACCTGCATAAAATGGGGCTAGCTTTATTCTCAGTTAAAAGTCAACAATGAACAATGCTCTACATGACCAATCAGCTCTAACACTAAATCCAGCAGACTAATATTGTTTAGGTGCTCTGACTCATCAATTTCTTAAACCCAGAAGACCTCTGAAGTTTTGCTAAGTGGTTTATCCAGCCTCATGCCGCAGATACTTGGATTAAGATCTGGGGAATTTGGAAGCCAAGTCAACACTTTGAACATCGTATTTGACCCGCAGCAATGATGGTGTCGAAGTAATATTCACATGAACACTGGAAACAAAGACATTGCCCGGAGCATCACACTGGTCACACATTAGTCATCTTGTCTGTTTCCAAAGTGCATTATGGTGCTGTCTCCAGGTAAGTGATGCACACCAGACGCCTCTAATCTGAGACTCGGACTCAAGTCATACATTAGTCGTCCAAACCAAGATTTTTGACTTGACGTTAGACTTCCCCTCAATGACTTGAGTCTTGACTCAGACTTGGGTGTTGTGACTCATGAGTCATAACTTCTAAATAATGTTCATTTCATTGATTTATTTAGACCTCACACTTTTTCCAACGACCCCTCGTTTACCATAATTCGAAAACCCGAAAATTAACGTCGTCTTGGTGTCCCATTTCTTTTTGTCCAAGGCCAACGGCACTTTGGCTCTTTGGGGATGACCAGGGGCTATTATATTAAACAAGGGGTCATTAGAAGGGTGTCACTGAGCCCTAGTTTTACATTTAGAGTGTGCGATTTTTTTATATATATAACATTTAGATTTAAGATCATTTAAAGCAAATCCTCCATGTTGGTGAGGGAATATCACAGCACGCAGTCCAGTCCCCTGCTAAGTACCAGCCAATTGTAATCATGGGGCGTGGCCAATTAACATCTTCTAAACATTTAGAGCTAAACATTTAGAGCTCACAATCCCACATTTAGTTGCCATTTGTAAAAGTCCAATAGGTTTGGGTTTTTTTTTTTTACACATTTAGCTCTAAATGTGTGACATTTGTGTGAAAATTGCACAATATGAACTTTGTAAGCTGTTTTTACAAATGGCAGCCCATAGACTTGGACTTGGGACTAAAGACTTGAGACTTGATTGGAATTGGTAAAAATGACATTTAGCCCTTGTCACACTTTCTCTTGTCTATTTTTCCTGCCTCCAAAACATTGACTTCAAAAGCTGACTGTTTAATTCTGCCTAATATTTGCCACCCTATGAATACTACCTTGTCATGTGATGTCCAGTATTGTTTACTTCACCCCTTTGCACTCATACTACATTTGGCTGAATTGTATATAAACAGCAGACATACAAAAGCAAATGTTAATTTTTAAAAAGCAGAGAGGGAACGCTTAATATAAAATAATGCGAAGAAGAACAATTTTATAAAAATTAAAAAGAAAAGATGAAATATTACATTTCAGAACTGGCAAGCGTTAAGAAGTAGGCCGCTTTGGTGAAGAGTCCACATCAGTCGTAGTGCAGCGAGCAGAACAGGAGAGTTTATGGTAAATCAATTAAGGGCAAATACTTTAAACAGCAGGCTAAAGCTGCTCCCAAATCAGAACCATGTGTGGCATGGACTGTTTACGTCAGCACCCAGACCAGGCCTACAAACACTCCACTGAACTCAACAGGAACTTGCAACAAAAGCTCAGCTCAGCTTTATGAGGCAATATTTCCTTTCTGTTTCCATACCATCAAGAGCAGCTGCACAATCTTACCATTCTTGCCATAGAACCGCTGTGCTATACAAGTGATTAGCATCAAAGAAGGGAACAATGTGTTGTATCTACTCCATCAGAAAGTGTAATGTGTTTTTCTCAGTCAGTCAAAACCCAGAGACCATGTTTCCACCCTGTCACTTCATGTGTATCGAGTGTCAGGGTATCACCTGGACAACATAGCAGTGCAAAGGTGAGTCATCTCCCTGAGATACGTTTTATATTTTTTTAAAAACCTACAAGTACTGTGGCAGCACCTCCACCTTCTGTTTAACAAATTGTAATCAAGGGCTAAAATCTTATTAAGACACAATCCAGATCCAAACCACCAGATCCAAGTCTTATACAGGAGGAAGAATATTACAAATGTCTAAGAACCATCTTTAAATACCCAAGAAATCTGCCATATATCACTGGCATAAAACCGCCGCAATATCTTTTAGCAGACAAGAGCTGGAATTTCTCACCAAGCTTTGACATTCCCTCTTGACCTCGGAATAAAGCTCATGCTGTCAGACCACCGTGCTCTCCGTATTGCTTCCTGTGCATGAGAGAAAACATGAAAGGGAGGTTTAGCTTGAGATAAGAAATTGACAGCAAACAGGCAAGGCACATTTTTAAAATGTAAGGGCATTTTCATACCACCCCATTTACCACCAATTAGATTAAGACAATGGTTGGCACTGGGGTGAAACTACATGCTACCTTACGCACCCAGCAGGATTTCTCAAGCTATGTGTAATAACCTATAAGCATGGTTACTGAAACTTTGGGGGTGAGTGGTTATTTGACTCACAACTTTCCAAACTACTGGGGCCACATTTTCCACACAATCACACAGAAGTCAGCTGCGGAACTTACAAAAACTTCATTTAAGCTGGGGAGGCGACTTCCAAATAAAATAATATGCGTCCCCAATGAGAAGAAAATCACAGCCCATTATTTCTTACCTCTCACCTGCTAGGTTAGTAATGGATGTTCATTAGAGATGTGAGCTAGCAAAGACAGCTATTTGAGTTGAGCCAAGTGAGCCTGTTACCATACAACATGCTGGAAATGCTGTTTGAACGTTATCATATAATGACCATAACAGGGGCTCATTTAGTTAGTGGCCAAGTTGTCATTTGTTAACCAGTGACCCACTAATCCACTGGAGATTTAATAAATTTTTCAGACAATTTTTGCAGGTGTCGCGCCACCCCTGCCAACAGGAATGAAGGAGTTGCAGTAAAACAAGGGGACACTCAGCATTTCAACATATGCAACTTTTTCCTACCATGTTTGCTGAGTGCTGAATCTGTGGATAAGGAGTCAGCCCGAGAGAGAGAAATGCACATACCTGAACACACACTCAGCTCCAATTTTGAGCTGGGAAAAAAAATGTGAGAATAAATATATTAAAGATATATTAAATATATTAAAGAATAAATTACTATAAGCACTTGAGTTAATAGTAACTAGCAAGGTTAGCAAGGTTATTACACTAGACTATCAACAAACTATGATTTTTTCATTAACAAACAAACACTTCTTCTACATCCTTTTCAGATAGAACTGTGGGCCAACGATGTCTATCAACACTATACTCAAAATTATCAACCAGTTTTATTTATGCATGGTGAATATTTGAGTATTCTCATCTCTGACCCGGGCTCATGCTAGAAACGAACATTTAGAAGGTACACCTGAGCTTTATTAATGCTCCAAAATTGGTTTGCAGTAAGAAATATGTAGCATTTTTCCTTTTCCACAGCTTTCTAGATATGCATCATTGTGTAACTGCTTCTTTTAGCATGCATATATATTTGCTAACAGGATAATATAGTTAATTGCTGTTTATTTGCTGTCTGAACACACAAGTCACAAGATTTATAAGCAACTTAAGTATCAGTATGGGGGGAGCTGAGCTCGTGGTTTGCTGCATCTTGAATTAATCGTCCTTCTCCATTGTTAGTAAAATTCTTGTATTTGATAGAAGTGTACATTCATTATTTCTTTGACAGAGAAGGTTTATCAGTTAGAGGTGTGCATCCAGACTGGCGAGAGGCAGGGCAATTGGGTGGTGACATGGCAGCATAATCAAAAAGCTCTACCCCATGTGAGAGATTCCCTATGTGAGCAATACTCTCCTCCTCCTACAAATGTCAAATAGATTTGTTCAGCTCTGTGAAATGTCCTCTGAGAAGCCTGTTAAAAGTGCTCATGTTATATGTGATCAAATTATTCAACACAAAAAAATTAGTTACTCATTATAGCCTGCACACCAGTTAGGTTTATACCATGATCAGGGAACATGAAGCTGTTAGAAAAACAGCTTTACATTCGTCTGCAGTAGTCAGGGGTTATGAAGAGAAACATTAAAGAGGTGTATAAATTATACTGGATAATGCCTGACCCTGGCTCTATCCCAATATGGCATGGCACCGAGGCCAGAAAACAATGTGAATTTCATTGGCAAGTAGTCCATGTTTGAGGAGAAACCTGATCTCTTGTCTATCCGCCCATCATCAGTAGTTGTTGGATGTATCCACTTTGAAAAAGAAAATGAACCACTGATATATGCAAGTGTCCTCAATACTCGAAACTGTGTGCTTTCCTCAAAATGTAATAGTAATGTTCTACAATTGGCATATAAAGCCCTGAATGGCCTTCCATCCAAATACTTTATCTCTTGCTATGAACCTCCATCCTCCCTTAAATCTCAAGATGCTGGCTATTTACAAGTCCTTTAGAAATATGAGAGCTACTGAGGTGGAAGAGCCTTTCCTTGTAAAGCCCACCAGCTCTATAATCTTCCAAATAACATTCGAGACACAGACACTGTCTCACTATTTAAGTCCAGGCTGTTTTATCAGGCCTTCTGTAATTAACTTTTGTTGTTAAATTAAAGGTGTAGAACTGGGAGATGATGGGCACTCCCTGTGTAAGTAAAGTGGGATGCTGGTGCTGTCATCCCATCACTACTCACATTCACTCTAGTTTGCGAGGGTGGAGTGGAGGGAAACTAGTGTCTTAAGGTGCTCTTATGTCTAAGATAACCCTGCAGTTTCTTGCTAGGCTGCTTTACCTGGCATGCCGAAGTCTCAGCTTGCACCCTACTGTTATAACTTGTACCCGGTAAACTTAAGAAGAACTGACTCTGATTTCTATTTGTCTTCCATCCTTTTCTTTGGCGTGTTCTCAGAGAGGAACCACTGACCATACAACTAGCCTGGGTGACCTCCATCAGTTCACCATCTCATCCCAGATCTGCCTATGGTGTGGTCGTCCTTGTGTTCTCAGCCATGTTTGGCTCCTTATGGAATGACCTTGGTCTCCTCCCCATCCAGGGGCCTACTGCTCGAAGCTCCAGAGGAGATTGCTGTCCCTGCTGCTGTGGACTGAAGACTCTCAATGTTCTCCTCACATGGACTCCAACAAAAACTGCAACCAATGACCCTTAACTGCTCGTGCTCTGTAAGCCCTAGACCAGGGGTGTCCAAATTCGGTCCTGGAGGGCCATGGTCCAGCACGTTTTGGTGATTTCCCTCCTCAGAAACACCTGGTCCAACTTGCCAGTTATTTGTAAGGTTTAGTGAATGTGTTTGAGGAGGACTACCATCAAACTGTGCTGGACACGGGCCCTCCAGGACCGGATTTGGACACCCCTGCCCTACACTATCGAATATTTGGCAAATGTTCAGTGCATGAAGGCTTTTTATTGTTAGTTATCTTTTTTAGTGCTAGGGTCATCTCTTTTATTCTCTGTTACTCTCGACCAAAGGAGGATACTTTCCGAGTCTTGAGGTTTAGAACTCAATTTTGAAGGGATTTTTCTGTCGCCTCGGGATTCTGTAAAGCTGCTTTGTGACAACATCGGCTGTAAAAAAGTTCCATTTAAATGAAATTAAATTTAATAAATTGAACTGTTAAACTGGCCACAGACTGGCGGTCTTAGTGGTCACTGTGAAAATGTCTTTCCTCCCCAGACTAGCACAAAAATAATTTTAGCCACTTCCTTTCCATTTTAATTACAAATTCCTTTGATTTAAAACACAAGGGTATTAGTCAATTATATACAAGTATGACGTAAGTTTACAAGGATCCAATTGGGTATCTTGCACACCCACTTACACCAGGTCTACATTAACAGCGTCTGTTCATTTGAGACATCTCTTACAGCCGCTCCTGAGTTTCAGTCATTAAGGTCAACGACAGCTTGATGACTGCCATAACTTTACCCAAGTCCTCTCGTAACATTTACAGGGACATGTAGTCTCTGATGAAGGGTCCAAAAACATTCTGATAGATCCGAGTTTGTAGAAGAGTTGGATATGACAGCATGTCTGCATCATGGCCTTCTGGGAGACTGACAGCCGCGAGTTTTAAAGGCTTCTTAATGTGGATGATAAATCAGCAACAAATGGGACAGTTTTATCTTCTCTCTTTCTCTCTTTTTCTCTCTAAACATCATACACATTCCTCTGAGAAACTTCTTGAACCCTCCCATCCTTCAGAGGGGACAGAAGCAGCAGAATAATCCCTCTGAGCGTTCCCATCCAGACAAACTCCACCTCAGCCCCTGCCCCCTTCAATCTGCTCCTCATTTAAACGTTAATTACAATCATTTGATGTCATCAGTGACATGAGTTTCTTCACATTGGAGACCAGCATAATACAGCTCTTGTTCCGCTGCTGGGAATCTAACAAGCACAGCGAGAGACCGCAGATTTTAATTGAGATCAATGAAACTCAATTGAGATTCTTTCTTTTTGACATAATGTAAGCACTGGATCGGATGTGGCTTCAGTGGGAAAAGAGTAATCTAGCAGCTGTAATTCCAAAGCATTAAACTCAGAACACATGGAAGAATCGTGAGTATAAGAAACATTCTCATTGCTAAATTACTGCAATAATAACAATGTCACATCTACAAAGCAAAAAAACTACCGGCATCACTCAAGCTACCTAAAATATCACACTCTCAAACCATGATGGACCAAAAGTACAGACTAGGAGGCTGCTGTTGTTTATTAACATGCTTTTGTCTACATTTGTAGATAATGGTGTGCCTTATAATATCCAAATCCCACAAGCAAATCTTATGAGATTACCCAACAGCTCCGCACAGTGATACTTTCGACATGCACCCTTCTAATTAGCATGCTAATATGCTACCATTTTTTCAGTAACATTTGACTTGAATCACTGTATTTAAAAAAAAAACTAGCCTTTATGACAGCCTTAATAAATAATCCTTAATAAATGTTGTAAGTAAAATTTGGATGCCTAACATGTCCTGGCTGATCTCATGGACCTGGCATGTAGCTCACTTCACATTTAGCCTGCACTATTAGCACTGACATTGTGTTTGCAAAAGATTTCATTGAAATTTAAGTGTCTGTCACTGAACTGGGATGATCAGTACAAAAAGTGCTTAAATTGATTTGGTAGCAATACCTTACAATATGCCTGAAAAATGAAGCTGTGTCTGGTTTGCCAATCCACAAGCACCTGATCACATTCTGTGTCTATTTAACATGGGATAAGATAGTTTTCAGGTGTAGTTTTAGGAATATGATCAGAAATTGAGCATGAAAAACACCCAAGTCAATCACCTGCACTTTAGCCTATAAAAAACTATACTTATAATAAGGTCTCTCAAAGCACCAGAAAGTGAAACTTCAAATTGATTAATAGATACTAATGTAATCACAGACTGAGGCAAAAAAGACCAGTCGACATGAACATTTATGTTTACGTTTATTGCATTTATCAGATGCTCTTATCCAGAGTGTCAGTGCTTAGGTAGTCCACATCCGTTCTTCATACCTGTAAAGATAATCTTAAATCAAGAGATTGTGCTGTAACTTGAATTTAAAGCCAAGCTGACATCATCCCATTTACAGCTGGTTCATATATTGATAGCACATCAAATTTACTAGTTGCCAGTGGCACTGTATGAATTACTGTTTGAGGAATTTTGTCTTCATTTAATGCATTTCATCCACAGGTGAGACATTCTTAAGTAATTGTGCCTAACCAGTCCTTCAACCTCACATGGTGAAATGACGTAAAACTGAAAGTAGATCTTTTGTTCAATGCCCTGGTCCACCTCCACCCCAAACCCCAGGCCCCCCACTGAGCTAAAAGTGGTGCAAATTGGCTAATATGAAACCATTCAGGGAAGAAACAATAATAGTCCTCTGTGTGTCTCTGTGGGGGTTTAACTGGGTCATAAGATAATTTTTTTCCATTCCATTTCCAGTCAAAGAGTCTGGTCATCTCGGCTAGATCAGCATGTGCACTGATTTCTGAGCTGTTTCTGTAATAAAGTTGGTTGGTTTCTGGTGTTGGCTTGTTTCTGCAGGAGTGGATTTAAGTGAAAAACAACATTATAGCCATCTAAAACAGTAGTATAGTGTGATGCACATGTGACACACAACATGCCAGGCATTAAAATACAAGGACATTCAATGCAATTACCACAGCACACTGCTTCACTTTATTTATTAGAGAAGGGGTTGGCATTATATTTTTGTCAAGGCACAGAAATCATACGCGAGTGATAGATAAAGGACTTTTTATTAGTTATTAACTGACATCTGAGATCTTAGATCATATTTTTATTTAGTTTTATCTGATGTACATTTTGAACATTTATTTCAGACATTATGATATAATATGTTTGGTCATGATGCCTGACACCTACATAAAAGAAATAAGCCCATCTAAACATTTATATAAATGTATTACAACAACTTGTAGTTGTAAACAAAACAAAAAAAGAAACTAGCCTTTATCATACTAGCCTTTTTTTTTAATCCTTAATAAAAGTTGATGGAAGCTTATGTCAGTTGTAATGACAGGCTTATGTCAGGTATTATGACAGGCTTACATAGGTGCCCTGTAGCCTGTCCTTCAATAAATGTGCTATCATTTTTATGTTACTAAATTCCAAATTATCATTCAGTTTTATTTGAGTAAATGTACAGTGACTAATTTACACAAGTGCATGGCTGTTTTTCCAAATAATTCCAAAAAATTGAAGAGTCACAAAAGTAGCCGGACTTTTTTCTGTTAACATACATGCTAGTGTTGTAGTACTCGAGACCATTTTCTGCTTTCTTGGTCTCGTCTCGGTCTTGACCCTTCAAAGACTCGGTCTTGACTCGATCTAAGACAGCAGTAGAAGGAGGAGGACTCGAAATTTCAGAGCGAGTCCTCGAGACCGGTTTATTTTTTATATGTTCATGCTAACAAAAAAAAAATTTAAGCATGGAATGTTGACTGGCATTATTTGGAAATGACACTGTACATATTTGTGTAATGGATGTACGTCTGTGTTTGGCGTGGGGAGATTGTAGTTGTGATCATTATTTACTCAAAGAGGAAAAAAAGTTTTAAAGGATATTGAATATTATGTTCAACTGTATTCTCAATATTATTACATAATTATATTGAGAAGTAGCCTGCTAATCTACACATACCGCTAGCAAATTTGAATTTGCTCTACAGGCCCTAACTGTGATTCAAATCATATTAATGAAAGTAAAACGTCAAATGAAGAGTTTCAGTAGGACTCCCTCCCTTAATAGATTC
>JBBMFX010578958.1:0-14197 GCA_037832545.1 Rhabdalestes septentrionalis | reverse complement strand
CAGCTCCTGCTGCAGCTACTGGTATTGATCAATTTTGATCTTATACAATCATGCAACTTCTGTCTCGCGCTCTACAGTTCCTCCATCCACGCACAACACCCCCCCCCCCACACACACACACACACACACACGCACAAGAAAAAAGGGTTGGCGAGTGGAAAGGGGAGGTCGTGGTGAACTCCGGGGGGCAGGTGTGCACACGTTCCTCGTCCTATTAAAAGAAAAAAGACCCTAGACCATGCCATCCCCTCTCTCCACCTCTACCTAGAACACACCAGCTTCTTTAATCACCAAAACCACGCGAGTCGTATTTTAGATAAGGCCGCCGTGCAGCAGGGGCGGTGCAGAAAACACACTCACGCATGCACACGCGCGCGCGCACACACGCAAGCGCGTGCAACAATAGCGAGGGGCTGCCGCTGCCTCTCCTCCTTTATACCAGCCGAGAGAACCGGAGGTGTGTTTGAGAGTGTGTGTGTGAGTATGTGTGTATGTATGTGAGTGTTTGTATGTGTGTGTGTGAGTGGGGGATTTGTGGAGAAAAAGAAAACAGACAGAAAGAAGAGAGAAGCAGGGTAACCTTCGGCCATGTTTCCCCGCGGACCCTCTCCGCTCCAAAGTTCTACTGCAGAACCGCAGAACCTCCCCGCGCGCGCGTGCACTCCGGGAGATGCGCGTCACCGCCGAGCTCGAGCCCACAACATCTCCACGGCCCGCGAGTTCAGCTCGCACGGAGAAACAGCAGCGTGCTGCTGCCCCGCGCGCCACATTTCTCTCTCTCTCTCCTTCTTTCTCCGTCTCTCTCTCTCTGTCTCTCTCTCTCTCCGCTTGTTCGCTCGCGAGCTGCCGCGCTTGCACACGTGACCGTGTCAATTACGTGTCCGCCTCTCTCTCTCTTTCTCTCTCTCTCTCACACACACACACCCTCTCATACACACACCCTCTCTTTCTCTGTCCCTCTGTCCCTCTGTCTTTCTCTCACCTTCTCTCACTCACACAAACACACGCTCTCTCTCTCTCTCTCTCTCTCTCTCCCTTTCTCTCTCTCTCGCTCTCTCCCTCTCTCTCTCTCTCTCTCTCTCACTCACTCTCTCTCTCTATTTACTACAAGATTTGAGCCGGACCGAGTCAGGTGGACCTGAAAAATATATTTTTTGTTTGTTTAAGGTGGGGATGTTTTCATTGAGGAAGTGTGGTCCAAATTAATGTTCTTTTTCCTTCCTTTTTCCTCTGGAAGAGTTGGAAGGGCAAGTATGCCTACTTATTTATGCATTTTTTATTATTTATTTATTTGGACCAAACATCCCATTGCTTTTTTTTAAAGAAAGTGTACACACATACTGCAACCATTTGATTGTCTACAAAATGTTTGTTTGTTTCATTTGTTTACTTGTTTATGATTCAGTATAAATATGTTTTGAGAAGAAGAACCCGGAAGATTAGTGGGGCTTCTGATGTTAAAGTCATTATTAAGAGTTTTAGGGGTGTTTTCTTCTTATGTGGGGCTGTTATAACATATTTATTGATGGTCCAAATATTTTCCCCTTTCCTCTTAGGAGAAGGACAATCATTTGTTTATTTAGTTATTCATTTATTAGTTCAATCATTTATATATTGTTTGCTGTTTGGTTTGTTTATTTGAACTGAAGATTTTATTGTTTTTTGGTCAGAGCTGGTTTGTTTGTTTTTGAAGTTGCTGAAATATTTCTGAAGTTTATTGTTGTTGCTTGTTTGTATTTGTATGGAATTCTGTATTAGTTTTCTTTCTGTGAGTGCTAAGGACATGTTTGAAATACTTTTTTGGTAGGCTCAACTATTATATTGATTACTTTTTATGTTTTTTGTTTATGATTTGAAAGTAAAATGATTGGGATAGTTAGTCTAATTATAGGGGAGAAGAATTTCACTCCAATAACAACTGTTTTTTGTCTTGTTTACTTGACAACCCCACTTTTAATCCCTTTTAACCCCTAAATGCAACTCAAACTCAACTCAAAATACACCTCTAAACGATGACCAAACCAAAATACACCAAAAAACACAAAAGAAAAGAGAGGAAAACAACACTACTCCTGAATTCAGCTAAATATTGATGTTTATTTTCCCAGATTGAACCTTTTGTCCTTTAAACTCCCCCAGTTCCAAAAAAACATTAAAAAATTCAACTAACACGCAAAAATTAAACACTCAGTGTTTGTTTTCTCCACAGTTCAAATTTAGAAATGTTTAGAATTTTAGAAACTTCAGAAAATGTTTTTAAATTCTTTGAAACTTCTTTGATATCACAAAAGTAATTTATCTGGGCTGTAATATGCATGCCTTACATACATGCTTTTTAATTAATCATATGAAGCTATATATCATGAATTGTTTTCAGTCTACATGTTTCTTTTCTTTTAATTCTTTCATGTAAATGAATCTTTACTGTCTACTCTCAACTTAGAATGCTTCGAAAACCAAAACATGTTTTGACTGGTGTAAACTGATGTTGTTGTAGTTAAACCTTGGATAAATCCCAGTCGGAACTGGGCTTTTTTTATTACATCCAATTTTATTCACAATCAAAATCTGATGTTCCATTATGTTGTTAAAAAACAATAGTTAAAAGTGATTTTTTTTAATAAACTGAAGCAAAAAATTCACTTTTGGTTTCATTGATTTGAAAATGTCTTCGGGTTTGGGCTCAAGCTCAGAGAATACATGGACCAAATAAAAAATTTCGGATCTGAATATTAAAAAGAAAATGTAAATTAGCATGGACATCCAGTTAGCATCCCAGCTAATGACATTCATTAAAGCAAAGTCATTACAGGACAAATAACAGTCAAATTCTAGAAAAAAATATTGGTGTTCCTCAGCCAGGTTAGGAACCTCAGTGGTTCTTCTTCTTCTTCTTCTTCTTCCTCTTCTTCTTCTTCTTCTTCTTCTTCTTCTCTTCATCTTTACTCTGTGAGTCAGGAGGAAAAACATAGTAGAGGAGTGAATCAACAGCTTCAACCCCCACCTTTCACCAGGACCTCCCACTCTCTCTGTGTCTCTCTCTTTTTCTACCCTCTCTCTCTACCCTCTCCCAGTTCCTTTCTCGATCTCTCTCTGTCCCTCCTTATCTTTCTCTCAGTTTAACACTGCTTTATTGGTAAGAGAGTTAGTTAGTTAGTTAGTTAGTTAGTTAGTTAAACACTGCCACACAACCAACATTAAGAAGTTTCAGGCAAAAGTTCACATAACAGGCAAAAAGGTAAACTCTCTCTCTCTCTCTTTCTCTCTCTCTCTCTCTCTCTCTCTCTTCTTTGTCATTTTCATGTCACTTTCTCTGTCTGTCTGTCTCTTGTTTGTGGCCTCCCCCACTCTCTCTCTCTCTCTTCCCTCTCCCTTCTTGTTTCTCTCTCTTTGCTCTCTCCCTTCATTTCTCTCTCTTTCACCTCTTCCCTTTTCTCTCCCTTTCTTGACCCAAAATAGGTGGAGGCAAACCTGTGTGTCCTGCATTATTTGATGGGGTTTATTGGACAGACTGGTTGATATTGGTTCTGCTGGTGTTCCTCAGCTGGTCCTACGAGTGTCCAGTGATGTTATTGAGTTCCTCATTTCCTGCATAAGAGGAGGGGGAGTTGTTATTCAGCCTCATTCCACACACACACACAACCTCACACACACCTCCCCCCAGCATGCATGTCCCCGTTTGATCCCATAGTAAGGTCAGCCTACATGTTAAATACACACACACCCTAACGCAGAGAAAAACCTCCAGCAACAACACAGAGGACTAAACACATTCCAGCAAGATTTGAGAAAGAGGGAGAACTGAAAAAGAGGCACACATCAAACTGTTTGTAAATCTATGTTTCATTTCTTTGTAGCCGGTGAATAATCTGGTAAGCAGTTCATGTGTTCTTCCATTTAGAGAAATTGAAAAAGAGAAGTAGAACTAATTAGTTTCTTTTGTTGATTATAATGTTATCTTTTTTTCATTGTTTAGAGAAACGTAGATACATTTAGAGCAGTTTAAAAACATTTACGAAGGTGTAGAAACATTTAAAATGCAGAAAAGTTTAGAGACATGTAAAAGTCTTTGTAGAATTGTAGAGACATTCATAGAAAGGTAGAAACCTTTAGAGAACTGTAGAAACATTTAGAGGAGTATAGAACATTTAAAGAAGTGTAGAAACATCTAAAGAACTGTGGAAACTAAACATTTAGAGGTGTATAGAAAATTTTAGAGGAGTATAGAACACTTAGAGAAGTGTAGAAACATATAGAAGAGGACAAAACTCAATTTAGAAGATTGTAGAAAGATCTAGATAGGTGTAGAAACAGTGTAGTGTAGGAACATTCTAGAAGAATAGCAGCATCAAAAAGTGTAGAAACATTTGGAGAAAATTTGAAACATTTAGAAAGGTATAGAAACATGTAGAAAAGTGTTGAAAAATTAAGAACATTATAGAAACATGCAAATAAATGTAAAAACATCCAGAGAATTGAAGAAAGATTTAGAGAAGTTTCTAGAAACATCTAGAGAAGGGTAGAAACATGTAGAGAAGTGTAGAAACATTTAAAGAAGTGCAAAACCATTTAGAGAAATGTTAAACCATATGTAAAAACTTCCAAAGAAGAGAAGAAACTAATAAGTTTAGAAATGTTTAAAGTGTGGAAATATTTAGAGAAGTTTATAAACATTTAGACATGTGTAAAACATTTCGAAAAGAGTTAAATATGTACAGTAAAATAGACACATTTAGAAACGTGTAAAATCATTTAGATAAGAGTAGAAAAAAGTTTGGAAACATTTAAAATGTGCAAAACCTTTTAGAGAATTGTTAAACCATTTAGAGGAGTGAGGAAACATTTAGAGAAATGTGAAAACATTCAGAGAAATCTATAAACATTTATATAGGTGTAGAAACATTTAATGAAATGTAGAAACGTGTAAAGAGATGTAAAATATCTAAAGAACAAAAGAAACATTTAGAGAAGTTTAGAAATATTCAAAGTGTGGAAACATTTAAACATTTAGAAAGTACAGAAACATTTAAAGAAATCAGAAACATTTACAAAAGCACAGTCACATCCAGTGAAGTGCAGAAACATGTCTAAAGGTGAGAACCATACGGAGATGCATGAGGTGTAGAACCATACCATAAAAAATAGAGAAACTCATCAAATCTATAGGTGCATAGAAACATTTAAGAACAAGATTGGAAACGTTTAAGAAACACTCGGAGTGGTATATAAACATTCAGAAAAGTGTAGAACACACCCAGACAGGTGAAGAAACATTTGGAGACGTGCAGAAAATCTGTAGATGTATAAAAACATCTAGTGCATCGTAGAAACATCTAAAGAAATGTAATAACATTTACAAATGTGTAGAAACATTCATAAAAGTGTAGATATGTTTGAAAAACAAAGAAATCTGTATAAACATTTAATGAGATGTAGAGAAGGGCAGAGATAAGTAAAATGGCAGTGTGCTGAGTATGCGCAAATACTTTCATTATTTTTGTAATTATCATATTACATTTAACGAAAAGCCCGTTCGCATGATTATTTTTTTAATAATGACCTTTTACCCAATAGTTGCGTTTATTGCGCGAGTTCTGGGGGTTAAACCTTTATACTAATGAACCCACTGGATATTTCAGCGCAAGTAATTGTAACAAAAAACATGCAAATAAGCCGCATTTTTTTCATTCCTTTCAACAATGTCAGCGAACACCAGCCTTCTGTCTTCTGTTCCTCTCTCTCCCTCCCCCTTCCCATTCTCTCCCTCCTCCCTCTCTCCCCTCCCCCTCCCCGCAGGAAGCACAACGGCAGGTTCTGAAGAGCTCTTTTCAAAATTAATTTTAAACGACTTGATTCATTCATAATTGGAATCAGAAAAAAATTAAAAACCCAAGGGACTCAAATAAGGGCGCGAGGCAGGTGAGCCGGTGATAAAATAGAGGGATCTAAAAAAAATCCCTGCTTGAGCCAATCTAGATTTTAAAAGCGATGTCATCTAAAAAGCCAATTTATTACGTCAGTTTAAAAGACAGGGGCGCGTCTGGACCTGAGACGTCTGAGGAGAATTGAGGATATGTATTGGCTGATAAAACTGCAGTTCGAATGCACAATTCTAGAGTTCTTAAAGTGGTTCTACAAATTCTGATAAAAAATTCCGGGCTTTTTAAGAAAGGAAGAAAAAGAAAGAAAAAGAAGGAAATGAAAGAAGGAAGAAAGAAATAAAGAAAGAAAGAAGGAAAAACTGAAACAGAGATGAATAAAGAAAGAAAAAGAAAGAAAGAAAGAAAGAAAGAAAGAAAGAAAGAAAGAAAGAAAGAAAGAAAAAAGGAAAGAAGGAAAGAAAAATTGGTTTCAATGTTTGTGCTGGGCATAAAATATTGCTCTTGGCCATCCAGTTGACTTATTTTGTTTGCAAACCTTAAGTGCTCCATGCGAAGACATTTTAGGATAAAACTTACAAAGCACATAACCCATAAAATGTCATAAATTCAGGTTTAGTTTTTGTATTATTTAGTGGAAAACAAACATTCTAAAGTTCTTAAACTTCCTATAAAATAAAATTTAAAAATTCTATAATTCTGCTTTTCTTCAAGAGGGTCTGGAAGTTCCAGCAAAATTCCTAGAGATATTCAGATGGTCCTAAAATTTTTCTAAAATTGTTCTTTAGTGTTTAGTCTGTAACTGTTGCAAAGTTCTCAGAGATGTTCTGAGAACCTAAAACAGTTTTACAGTTCTTAAAGTGGTTCTAGAATCCTTAATCATTTATTAGAATGTATTCTAAGGTCCTCTTTGGCAGAATTCTTAAACACCTTCAAGAGGTCCTACAAGTTGGTTCTACATTTTTCAACCATTTAGCAGATTTCTTAAACATGTTCTAGAGATCGTAAAATGGTTAAATAGTTCTAAAAGCTGCAATAGAATTCTGTACTGCCCAGCAAAATTCCTTGAGGTGTTCAAGACTCTTTAATCAGAATGTATAAAATGTTCCAGAATCCTAAAATAATTACACAGTTTGAAAAGTTTTGTAGAATTCGTAACTGTTGAGAAAATTCTTTGAGATGCTCTACAGAACTTAAAATGTCTCTACAATTTTAAAAGTAGTTGTATAATTCTAAGCCATTTAGAATACTTAACAATAGAATATATGAAGATGGTCAAGATATTTCAAAGTGCTCCTAAAATCCTTAAATGTATAAAGGTGTTCTAGGGACCCTTAACTGGTTCAAGCATACTTATCTCTTTAGCAGAAAATTTAAAGATGTTTGCAGGGGTCCTATTAGTGTTAATAAATAAAAAATTAACAAACTTGTTCTAAAGTTCTTAAAGAGGATGTAGGATTCCTAACCATTTAGCAGAATGCATAAATATGTTTTAGAGATCCTACAATGGTTCTAAAATCCTTAACCTTTCATCAGAATGTATAAAGATATTCTTGAGATCCTAAAGTGTTTCTCTAGAATAAAGTGGTTCTCTAAAATATCTTTATACATTTTTAAGGATGTTTGTAGGGGTCCTAAAACGGTTATCTAGAATTCTTAAACATTCTTAAACATTTAGCAGAATTCTTAAAGTTTAAAGTGGTTTAGTAATGATGGAATTGTGAGTGCAGAAACAGTCTGTGTCTCTGTTTGTGTCTTTTTGTCTGGAATGTTCCTCTGAAAGCCCTCTGGTATGAGTGAACGGATCGAATAGCCCCTGATAACCCACCCAACACCCCCAGACCCCCTTGCCCTCTCGCGACCTCAGAGAGCGCCAGGGTTCATCCATTCATTCATCCCTCCGCCTCCTCATCCTCTTCCTCCGTTTCTTCTTCTTCTGCTTCTTCTTCTCAATCTCAAGGTGAGAAAGTTCGTTAGATGCTCTCCACACATTTACTGAGAGGTCATTAACATTCTCCCATCCTCTACTAAAAAAGCAATACAAAAATGAACTTTTTTTAATTTGCAAGTTTTACAGTGATCTCAATGCATCTCGAGCACCACTTCTTGTTTATGTGATTTCGGAATTGTATCTGGCATCATTGAACAAATATAAGATTTAGACACACAATAAACGTTAAATTCGAACCGTATGTTCTCAAATTAACAAAATGAATACATTATAATAATCGTGTATTATAATTCCTGTATTGTAGCCGCAGGTACAGAAAAGCAGGTGGTTCAGATTTTCAATGTGTGATACTTAAATTAAGGTACCTGCTTAGTCTCAGAAGTTCCCACAGTTTTTTAAACAGTACGTATTTTTTATGTGGTTAAACTGACTGAAAGAATTAAAAACGACAACGTGTCTTTTTTATTACTGTCAAAAATATTCCAACCCATTATTTAATTGATATTATTTGTTGTAAACACCCTATGATATCAAATTTAGCACCACTTGTTGACAATGTTAAAATGAATATAATAAACACCAAACATGTTCCAAGCAAACCTTCAGCCTTTCAATACGTAAGTAAACATTTCACAAGATTCCACCAGTCCCGCCCACTTAACCCGTTGAGGAATACAGTCATGTGACCAGAAGAGTTCGTTATTATGACGCAACAATTGGCCACAGAGACCTTGTTCTAGAACGTTGGAGCTTTGATCTGGCACGCTGATACCGAGTTCTAGAAGGACAGAGCTTTGTTTAAAATAATTAATGTCTCAATGGGTTAAAAATAAAGCTTCCAGAGTGGTTCTGGGCTTGGATGTAAGATTCTAGAACCCTGGTTTCCAGCCCGGTCCTAAATATTTTGGAGTCTAATCAGCTGCCCAGCTGTTCTTGAGTTGGATTGTGTGTGTCTGCCAGGACAGAGGGTTCTCCAGAACAACTGCTTTAGGACGAAGAAAATATCCAATGTTCTTCCCAATCACATATCTCGTTTGGATAACCTTTTCGTCATAAGAACATCTACAGAAATGTTATTTGTTCTGACATCAGAAACAAAAAATCTTACTAAGGTCAGTCTGCAATTATCCGTGAGTGTGTCAAAACCTAAGACAACATATTTCATATTTGATATAGGCCAATGCAAGTAAATATGAAATAATAAAACGACCAAATCATCTAATAGTCCTGAGCTCCTTTCTTTTTCTTCTCTCTCCTCCCTTTCTT
Source organism: Rhabdalestes septentrionalis (assembly GCA_037832545.1). NCBI lineage: Eukaryota > Metazoa > Chordata > Actinopteri > Characiformes > Alestidae > Rhabdalestes > Rhabdalestes septentrionalis. The sequence continues at coordinate 5,101 of JBBMFX010578958.1, read as the reverse complement.
TCTTTCCGATTTGTCACTCTTTTTCTTTCTCATTCCCACACCACTCTCTTTTTCTGTATGTGTTTCTGTACAAGCACCTCATGCTTCCTTCATCAGATATTCAGGTAAACCAGAAGATCCAAAAGGAAACTAAGCTGTCCTAGAAATGAGCCTGAATTTTTTTTTTCAGTAATCAAATTCAGGTCTTGATTACCAAAGTCAGACAGTTTTGAGCTCCATAAGGTTGTTAACGAGAATAAAATTTAGAAGCCGGTGAGAACTGTTAAATAAATATTTTAAGTTGATTTTTTATTTTTCACCAAAAGGGGAATATAGGACAAACCACACAACCATAATCTTTCTGTGAAGAAGATTTTAGCGGCAGACGTCTGGTTCCATTCACCTCTACTGTGAACACATCTGGCTCATGGAGTTTCAAACCCAAATCACACAGATGTTTACAACTGAACTAGTTTATTCTGCAGGAAAGTTGGATCTATGTGGTCTGGATTTGTATCAAACCTGAAAGATGTTTATGCTGAGGTCATGGAGGAACAGGAGGGCCCTCCCGGCAGCCATTTTGTGAGCCCTGTTCTCTACTCTGAAGAAATTTGAGACTATAAAACCACACCGACACTGATCTGCTGGGCTAAAGCGATCAGTTTGGGTCCTTCCACGCTCCGAACACAGACATTTTTTGTGAAGACAAAATAAAGTTTCTCTATTAAACCTCTTCAGGTCTTTCAGTGCGGAGCGGCGCCCTCTGTTGGACAAAGGGCGGATTTCCCCACTTCGTTATTTCTTTATATTATTCCTTTCCTTCAATTTCTTTCCTTCTATTTTCATTTTTCTTTCCTTCCTTCTTTCTTTCTTTTTCTTTTTCCTCTCTTTCTTGGTTGATTTAATTATTTGCCTCTTTCGTTTATATGTGGTTCTATTTTTCATTTATTCTTCTTGTCGGCATGTCTGTGTTTCTTCCTTTCTGCATTTCTTTCTTTCAGTGTCTTTCCTTCGGTCTGTCTGTATGTCATTCTTTCTTTATGTCTGTCTGATTTTCTTTGTTTCTTGATTGATTGGTTTGTCTTTCTTTTTATTTATTCTTTATTTCTTTTTGCCCTTCTTTCTGTCCTTTTATCTGTATTTTCTTCCTTTCTTTTTCATTCTTTCCTCTTTTTCATTCTAACTTTCTGACATTCTTTATACCTGTCGCTTTAGATTGGTACGGAATCAATGATATTAGCCAAGATCTGAAATTTCCACCGTGAAATCAAACAGAAAAGCACTAAAAGTTTATGTTGAATTTCTGAGCGTTAACAGGCGGTCCGAGATCATACCTATTATTATTATTATGACCTTTATTCATAAGTCGCTCATCCACGAGAGTTCAAATATATGTGAACGATACACATACGATCAGCAGCAGAGTGCAAAAATGTATTCACATCACAAATGTAAGCTTTATTTCAGATTAGGGCCTCTCTACGCAATTTACACTCATTCTCTGGCTGTAAAGTAAATTTAGAGTCTGGTCTTCCACTTTCATTTAAACAGGCCAGCCTGGATCAGCCTTGGCTGATGTCTGTTTGGTCTCTTTAAATATTCAATACCGCCACCATGTGGCCACACGTAAGAATCACAGCCTACTGGGACGCAGGAAAGAAGCTTAATATTGTATAGCGGATTTTTAAGCATTACTTTACATACGCCTCTCTAGGTACACATGATATATTTGTCACTTTCTGTTTTCACCTGCACATATAATTTTGTATAACATTGTATTTCTTTTGTTCATAACTAAAGAGCTCATCACTGCACAGTTCATGTAGGTTATCAGTTTCTCGACACGGGGACTTTAAACTTTCAGATCTTTGAACTTTATTTAGACATTGGATTTTATTTTGACTATAACTTACATTGTGTGTTTGTGCAGGTGTGTGGAAATGTGTATTAACCACAGTTTATCATTTCAAATTTTTATTCAGTTGATTGTGTTATGTTGATGTTTTTCCCCCTAGATAAAAGATAAAAATCTGCATAAATTCAGAGGTAGAAACTGGCTTCTGTTGGCAAAGATATGACACTTTATTTCGCCCACAGCTCTGGCTCCAGAATCCACTGATACAGCTCTCTCTCTCACACACACAACCGACCGACCGACCGACCGACCGACCGACCGACCACTCACTCACTCTCTCACACACATTTTCTCTCTCTCTCTCTCTGAAAGATCAGAATACTAACTGGTGCTGCTAACCTGTAAATTAAAACCTTATAGGACCTACAAAGGTTTAATGTGTTTCTACAGTCCTAACAATAAATAAACACATCTGTGTCTGTGCAAAAGTGTCCCAGAGGCCTTTACGGCTGTCAATGTCCAGAAAAACATACCGGAAAAAAAAACAACAAACACGGAGCAGGACGTAAACAGAGTCAAGTGTTAAGGGAAACGCGCAAAAATATGTCTGATGGGGGCCAAAAAAGAGAGAGAAATAGAGAATAAAATGAAAGATGCATGGAGGGAAAGAAGGAATCTAAATTGTTTGGGGAGATGGAAAGGAAAAAAGAGAGGAAAAAAAGAAGAGGAATGAGAGGAAAAAAGGGCGTGTAAGGTAACGAGATGGAGAGAGAGGGGAGAGCAAAAAAACAAAACAGTAAAGGAGAGAGGGAAATTCAGGCCGAGTGATGGGGATAAAAGAGATGGAGGGAGACGGAAGAGTGAGAGCAAAAAAAAAAAAAATTACAAAAACAAAATAGAGGGAAAAAAAGTGAAAGAGTAAAAAGTAAAAGAGGGTCAAACAAAAAAAGTGAATGACAGTAAGTGATACAGGCAAACGTTGAAAAACCAAACACACATTAATTAGACCGGGTTTAAAGGAAAAATTGTGTTTTAGACCTGATCCCCATCTGCAGCATCTGCATCTCATTTATACTGATTTCATCAAACTTCTCTCAACTTCTTTCTCTCAACAGAACAGAAAACCTGACTTGCAGCCGGGGAGCTGCTAATTTCCTGCTAAAATTCACATTGTTGTAGAATATTCAGTCAGATAAAATCGTTTATTCATAGAATTCATTCTGGATCAGACTATTTTTCCAGGGGGAAGGATTAGAAATAGTGTCATGTTTTAGGTGTGGTTTTGGGTTCTGAAGCCCATCTGATGCCCAGAACTTCATACTATCAGCTTTGGTAAGACATCATGTGGGTCTCGTTCTCAAACCTGTACTGATAGTTCAAATTTGCATTAACAGATGTGGCGGAGAGAGATAAGGTTTAAGGTTTTTTTTTTCTATAATCAGGCTAAAATTAGTAAAAAAAAAACAAAAACAAATGTGAAAACACACACAAAAAAAAACAGAAAAATTAGCACTTTCTTAATACAAACAAATCAAAATAGATTTGAATGAAAGCAGCCAAACATGTTGAGACGTGTAGTTGCTTGTGTGTCACGTTTGTGTTAATCCATCCAGCTGAGGTCCAGGCAGCGGGCGATAAAGGCGTACATGTCAGCCACCTCTTGGATGACCTTACTGGTGGGCTTCCCAGCTCCGTGCCCTGACTTGGTGTCCACGTAAATGAACAGAGGGTTAGTTTGGCTGGGACAGCGACCAATCATGTGCTGCAGAGTGGCGATGTACTTCAGCGAGTGCAGAGGAACCACGCGGTCGTCATGGTCACCAGTCAACAGCAGCATGGCCGGGTACTGCACCCCCTCGCCCACCGGGCTGCAGATGTTGTGAAGTGGAGAGTACCTAAAAGGTGAAAGATCAGGAGAGTCAAAGAGAAGCCTAAAGTCTGCTAGTCTCTGTCTGACCAGCATCGTTCCAGTGATCTCCCTCACTTTATACTAAATTTCTCATATTACACTCTGGGTTTTCAACAGTACCTGCAATTTGCCTTCTGTTTACTGCCATTCAAAGCTGAATGATGTCATGAAATTTGATATGCTATAATTGACACTCACTCCGTGTGGTTCAGTGCAATATCATGCTTATGGTGCAAAGTGAGACATTCTGCAATGTTTACATCCTGCTCTATCCTCGTATATACATATATTTCACACTTTTCCTCCAGGATCAATAAAGTTGCCCGATTCCATTTCTGATACTTTGTCTATATATTATTGTTTCTGTCGTACTATGCAATTTGTCCAATGCTGCTTAACCGAATCCTGTACAACAATTCAATTTCACTTATGGTGCAGCACTAGTCATTCCGGAAGGTTTACATCCCGTTCACATTATACTGTTACATTACTGTTACATGTTGTTTCTGTTGTAACCTTTTCATTATATGTTGCACTGTCGCCCGTGGAGAAAGGCCTTATCATACAATGTACATGTTCACAGATGATGAGAGTAAAATCGTACTCCAATGAGACTAATGTATAAACACAGGGAACTAAAAAACACCACGAGATCGAAGGTGTCTGATAACTTACTTGATCAGCCAATCAAATTGTTCTTTAATCTCAGAAGAGCCGAAATCGGTGGTCCATGCATGACCGATGGTGAACTTATGGAACTTCAACATGTCCATCACTCCGACCTGAGCAACAGCACAGCCGAACAGATCAGGCCTTTGATTCACACATGCCGCTACAGAGAGAGACAGATAGTTATCATGAATGTATCCATACACCATAATATATACAGTTTATAAATATCAGGGCTGCAACTACTATTTTGATCCTCAATATATCTGCAGATTATTTTTTGGACTAGCTGAGGAATCAATAATAGGGCAAATGTTGAACATTTATTAGAAACTGACAAGGTTTACAGTACGTTCAACCAGGTTTGTTTCTTAGAAAACAGTTCTTCCACACTGAATGATTTTCTTCTACTTAAAAATGTCATTATTTAAAAAGCCCAGAACAGTGTTATTAAACAAAGGTAAGAAATACTGTCAATAATTACAAACACATGAGAATGAAAACAATCCAATATTTTCAAAACATTTTGAATAAAATTTCATACATTGATACATTGTCAATTTTTTATTGCAATATTACAATACTTTGGTGCATTGTTACACCCCTAACAGTTAAATTAATGTGTGTGTGTGTGTGTGTGTGTGTGTGTGTGTGTGTGTGTGTGTATGTACACCCTACCCACGAGCAGT
>JBBMFX010578948.1:0-14197 GCA_037832545.1 Rhabdalestes septentrionalis | reverse complement strand
GAGACAGGCTGCTGGGATTTCCAGTGGTGTCCAGCAGTTTAGTGGAGGGGATTCTTTCACAAAAGATTCAAGGTTCAACAGCGCTGGGAGAACTAATTATCAATGTTAAATGAGTCCAAACGAATAATTATGAAATGTGAGGGACCCCCCTCTGATTAAATGTCAACAACACCAATGTTTCATCACTGTACTTGAACACTGACTCAGACGTTCTGTATTTACTGTCCGTGAATTCATGCTGAACTGATCATTTGCATTTATAAAGCACACAATTTTAGTACTGTGAAAAGTGTAAGGCACCTGCAAAAATAATTTAAATGGTTTAGATGTGAGTTATTTTACACTATTTTACAAGCTATATGAAATAAAACTATACAAATGTAATTTAACAGTACATAGGGATTTTATGTTCAGTGCACCAATGTTCCCTTGCAGAGGTCCAATATTACTTGTAGCATCCATCAGAAACCTGGTTTGACTCAATCAGACCTTCACTGAATTAAATCAGGAGCTGCTGATGAGTTTTAACAAATCAAAACAATGACTGGAGGAGCCGAGGAGGAATCTGGAACCGAACCTGTGTTCTCCTCACCAGCTCACACAGTATCAACTACTTTCTTACAGATAAAACAATCCTTGACACTTTACTGTTTTCTTGTTTGTGTGTATTCATTCCAGTGTTAACTTTGCAAGCAGAAAGACGCTTTATCACACTGAGAGGGACTTTTGCACAGTATTGTACATTACAGTGTTCTGTTTGTTCTCCACTTGACTGCTGATTCAAAATCGTTCCACTTTTTATTTGAAAAATTACCCGTTGTAGTAAATTGCTTTACACTTTTTTATACTATGTTTATATGTGAATTCCACATGTTTTTTGTACTCTGTAAAATCTGGAGCCACCACATCTCACTGTTTTCCCATATATGGCTGAGATGACAGTAAAGTAACTTTGACAATAAATCATTTCAGTTGTAATCGAGTCAAACCACACATACCTTGCATGCGTCCTTGCCTCCAGAACTGTAGCCTGCACAGATCATGTTGGAGGTGATGTTTCCGTTGAAGGATTCGCTACTGTTGCACTTAGTCATGGAGACGATAGGCAGGTTGACGGTGTGAAGTGTGGCGGGGATCTGGCCCCCACTGTGGCTGGTGGAGCCCCAGCCTGACACCCGGCACACCTGACCGGGCAGCACCCCGGTGTTCTGCCGGGGGAGAGGGGCCAGAGAGACCTGCCTGTTCAGCTCTATAGGAGCCCGCAGCTACAGCAAACACACACAACAACAAAACTAACGTTCTGTATTTGTGACATGATTAGACATACAAGTACAACACACAATGAAATGATTTCTCTGCATTTAACCCATTCACTAAGTGAAGCAGCGGGCTGCCGCCAGCGAGACGCCCGGGGAGCAGAGTGAGGGGACGGTACTTTACTCAAGGGAACCTCAGTGGTGTCACAAGCTGTCCTGGGATTTGAACCCCAATCCTCTGATTTCAGGGCCAATGCCCTAACCACACACACACACACAAACATCCACACACACACACACACACACACACACACACACTCTCTCACACACACACACACACACACACACAGATCAGCTAGACAGCTGGCTTATTCTCCCTCCATTAATCGCCCCATCCTTCTGGTTATGACTCAAGATAATGTTTACTTTGGCACGAAGGCTGGTTTAAGAAATACACCAACAGTTGGTCGCCCAGCTCAAGCTGCTGCTTCATTCTCACATGTGCGGTGCCAATATACAACTAGCCTGATATAAAAAGCCTGGAAATGCCTTACTGTCAGATCAATAATTATTGGCAAGTTTGGTAAAGACGGGTAGCAAAAGACTCAGAATGAGACACAATCCGTACCGGCACCCCTAGAAATTCTCCGGAACAAAATGTAACTCGGATCTTCCAGCAGAACCGAGCTTCAGTCCAAATCCACAACAAAGAGAGTTATATAGCATATTTTAGTCCTTTGACCAAAACCCCACTGAAAGTGTGTGGGGTGAGCTGGAGGGGAGAGTCCAGAAGAGCAGATCAAGAACCCCTGAGGAACTTGAGACAATGTTGTGTGTACATCTGTCTCATGAGGTGGTACAGGAGATGTTAGTAAATGGAGATTGCACAAATTATCGTAAATTGCAGACTATAAGCCGCTACTTTTTTTCCCATCGTTTGACAGTACAGCTTAAAGTAAGGTGCTGCTAATGCATGTTTTTTTCCACACCACCCAAAACATTTTGCCTCATATCTAGAGCTGAAATCGGGCCCTAAACATTTAACCTGACCCGACCCGAGCCCGAGCACCTCACGTCCGAGCCCAGCCAGGCCCGACACATGAATTGTAATTATCGGCCCGAGCCCGATTTAAACTCGACAATTTTTAATACGTGGGCTGTTATAATGCTTGACCCAGCTCGGGCCAGGTTCGGGTTCCGTCAGAGAACCTAAATTCTACTCGTAACCAGACCCGGTGCCAGATCTCATCTTAGAACGTGAGATACATGCGGCTTAAAATCCGATGCAGCTTGTACAAGTACAAAATTGATTTTCTTTCTAAAATTAGAGCATCCGGCGTTTAATCAGGTGCGCTCTGTAGTCCGGAATTAACGATATTTAATGCCATGGTAGTTTTGTCTAAAAATATACTTTTTTTTTGTTGTTGTTATTTTCCAAGACCAAACATATTTCAGTCAAAGCTTATTTTTCTGTGTAAGAATGAGACAATTGAAGACAAATGTTTCACCCATCTTTACCAGGAGTGCCAATAATTATGGAGTTCACACAGTTATCTATGGTAAAACATTAATCAGTCTAGCTACCTATCCATCCATCCATCCATCCATCCTTCCATCCATCCATCCTTCTATCTATCCATCCATCCTTCTATCATCCTTCCATCTATCTATCTACCTATCTATCTATCCCCAAATTGTATGTCTATATAATCTCTAACCACCTGAAAACAAATCAGATGGTTAAGCAGTCAATTAGGCTTGTGTATGTGCTAAATCAAACGTGTGTGTGTGTGTGTGTAGACAACAGAGTCTACGTCATTTCGGAAGCTAGAGTGTGAAGGTTTAGGCATTCACTTTGTGGTGATATGTGAGTAAAGCTGAATGTATTACAGTCTTTTTAGTTATAAAGCTACACAGCTACATTAGAACCTCCTAGCATCTAATACAAGAAGTAAACCTTGGATACTAAGACATCTGGGATAAGTGATCATTTCATCCTATTTAAAATGCCCTCGTACCTTAATAAGCATGATGTCTGCATTGTTGGTGCTCTTGTTGTACAGTGGGTGCGGTATGAGGGAGTGAGGTTTCGAATACTGCTCCGTCCCTTCGTACACGCCGAGAGCGTAGTCTCCAGCCACTATCATCATCTGATCCACCCTGAGAGCAAGACGCCTGAATCTCATACATGATAAATAGGCATCATGTCATGCATAAATGTACAAAATATCAGAGACCTTCAGTTCAGAGACCTGCAGAATTTCTGCTCACATTTGACACACAAGACTCAAATATGAGCGAGTTCTCAGATGTTGTCGAGTCCAATTGGTTAAAAAAGTAAAAGGAGTTTTGCTATACCCTGATTTTATACACTAATCGTTTTCAAAGATTCTCCTCGTTCTTTAAAGCCATAGTTTGTCCAAAAAAAAGGGATGCAAATGTATGATTTCTGAGACCGCATGATTTAGAAATAATAGACTTTACTATGTAGAGTTAAAAACAGAGAGGGTGTAATAACCCAGGATCAATCAGATTTTGAGTTAAAATGTCTTGATATTACAAAATTCATTAATGAGCAAAACTCTCCAGTCCTAATCACAAATCCTCCTCCTGTTTTTTCTTCTTGCTCTTTTTTTATTTTGTGCTTACTTACTTACATATTATAATTATTATTATTATTATTATTATTAATTTCTTTATTTAAAAATATATAATTATTGATGTTATAATCATTATCCTCATTATTATTATTATTATTATTATTATTATTACTACTACTATTACTTTTAATTAATTACTAATTTGAGGGATTTTTTGTTTTGTTTTTTGATATCTGGTTATAATGGAAACACTTAAATATGATATTAATCTGTATGATAACTTTTGAAAATAAAAATTGTTGTTGAAAACGTACTTTCCTGAAGAATTTAGTTACTGGATGCATTTTCCATTTTCCATCTATTCCAACTCAAATCAGATGCAGCCAGTCTTCTAAAATGTTTAGTTCACTGGCGCATGTGTGGCAGAGTGTGGATGGAGCTGAACTCAAAAAGACAGTAGATCTCCAGTACAGGACTGATCTATAATCTAATACTAAACACTAAACTACACTGAAGATACTGCTTCAGTGTTTTCATGTTTCATGGCTTTCTTGAAAAACGGTAGCTAGAAGAAGCGGAAATTTCAATCCGAAATTGATTTAAATTTCTGCAAACTGTTTCTAGCCTTGATGTTTTAGATTTGTTGGTACTGTGTTGAGATGGGGACAATTTTAAAACACATTTATAAAGTACAGTATTGTGCAAAAGTCTAAGGTACCTGTGAACCTAGAAAACAGTTAAGATGAGCACTGACTGAAAATAATAAATACAAATAACATTATACAATAAACAGCGATTTTGTGTTCAGTGTTTCGGTTTGAATTTTTCATCAGAAAAACAGGAAAGCTGCTGCTGGATTTTCGCAAATCCAAACAGGGGTTGGAGAAGCCGAGGAGGAACCTGGAACCGAACCTGTGTTCTCCTCACACAGTATCAACTACTGTCTTACAGACAAAACAATTTTGATACTTTTTACTGTTTTTGTATTCATTCCAGTGTTAACTTTGCAAGCAGATAAAGACACTTTATCACACACTGAGAGAGACTTTTGCACTGTACTGTACACTACAGTGTCCTGTTTGTTCTCCATTTGACTGCTGATGCAAAATTTGTTCAATTTATGGATGTGAAAAACTTAATCTGTCTGTTTGATTTATTGTAATGTTAATTTTACCCACATAAAGACTTCCAAACCCAATTTTGCACAGCACTTTGTGTGCATCCTTTCATCCAATATCATGCATAGTCAGAAGCTGCATGCAAAAGTCTGTTTCAGAACAATCATCATTATTATTCTCCTTGTCATTATTACGATAATTACTGCTCTTACCTCTACATAATGCTAACAGTAGCTTTGTAGCTGTGGAGGAGAAATAAATAGACAAACACTGGTCACCAAACTTGTCTTAGCCGATTGACAAACTGTCCTTTTAAGCCCTTTGGTATCTTGTGATGCAGGAGTTTTACCTTTTGTTAAAAAAAAAAACGGATTTAGGCACAACATCGCCCTTGTTTCCTTGCACAGCTCTATAAATTTATGTTTGGCTGAAGTATCGGGTACCTTCGTGCATCAGGACTCCTTCAAAGACACAAAGGACCCGTGTTTGAGGCACAGAACCGTATTCATAAGTGCAGATAAGAGTTACTGTGAAACACAGTAATGACAAGCCAAGGTTAGCCTCCTTATGCTGTGTCCGCATCCCTTGTTTTCTGGCTTCCGCCTATCCCACCGGCTGGCAGGGAGGCCAGGAGCTCGGCTTCTCTACAGTGCACACTGTTATTCACACAAACAGCCACAAAATGGACAGCCATCATGCCCTTGGTGAAGAAGCTTAAAACCTGAACTCACCCCATGTTACAGTGTGCGGCCGTCAGCACCCAGTATTTATGCACCAGAGACCCTCCGCAGAAATGCTGGCCCTTGGAGCTTTGCAGGGATACGATATATTTGACCGAGTTTGGTGAAGGAGCGTAGCCACCAACTATACGGGCTTGGACAAAACCTTGACCTGGTAGAAGAAATCGGCATAGTTCTTAGTAAGTCATTAGAAAACAAACACTAGTTTAGATGCATTTTAAGCTTTGTTTTATGACTATCTATTATTAAGTACTTTTGAAGACACTCTGGAATTTCTGAAAGGATGCAGGGTTTATTTATGGCCTCTGATTAAACACTGATAATTAATTTAATCAATATGATTAGTAATATCATCTAATATCAAAAGTGACAAGTCCTGCTTTTATTTATAGCACCCTTTTAGACTCAGGGTCACTAGGATCAGTGACAAGTTATCAGAACACAAAGACAAATAATGATAAACACTGTGTGTAGAAAGAGTGGCATGATACCAGCTTTTCATGTCTTGCGATATTGACATACAAATTTGATTATTTTCTGATACAATACTATTTTTCCCTCTTTTAAGCAACTAAGCAGGCAATGATAGATTTGTCTGAATTCTCTTTGAAGCTGAAATGGCCCATTACCTCCTCTAGAGGGCGCTATGCAAGTGAAAACTTTTGCGTTTCTCCACCCATACAGCGTTCAGTTTGTCATCTGAGCACATTTAGCTGGATCGCCAGTGGCTCATTTGACATCTTACACACTAATTGGGTGCTAGATTTTATATTTAAATTCCTACTTAGTGTACTATGTTGGGAGTGGGAAGTCATTTTCTAGACAGCCTTTCTGCGTGTGTTACACATGTCCTCATATGTGTATGTACAGAATATTGCTCAAAGTTTCGTGAAGAGTTTTTGTGATACTCCTGGTTCTTTCCCACATCCGACATGATTTTTATCCTGTATCGATATTGAGTATTGGATCGGTACACCTCTAGAAAGTAGTCAGGAAATAAAGATAGCAACGTGTAGAGAAACCCGAGGACTGAACAGGCCATATTCAAAACATGAAAACACTCCACTGTGGGAACTGGATGCTTTCTAGCATCCCTTGAGTAATCCTATATGCGACAAACATACGTAGGTAAACCCTACAGAAAAGCCGGAGACAAGCGGGAACTCTGCTGACAATGATAAACAACAATGAGCTACACACTCCACCTGATCACTGTAGTGTCACAATAGTGTCGTCTTTGTGCAGATGGAAAGATAAAACACATGACATGCCGGAGAAAAAAACTAAAAACGTGACGGATAAGAAGAAACTTCACACTTCCCAACAACATTCTGCTGCAGGAAAGGACATAACCTCACTTCTGTTTGATAAACTGCTCAAAATTCCAACAAGTCAGTCATTCTGAGTGGTTTGATGTGAAACTATGATCTGTCTTCCCTTCTTCCTTGCACTACTAACTGTTCTTTATTGATTATCCATGTAGTCTTTCACTTCTTTTATTAATTCCATCCATTTTTATGCTTACATCTTTTATTCTATTCCTGTGAAGCACATTGAAGGACTTTTTTGTGCGATAATGGACCACATAAATAAACCTGAATTGATATAGAGATAGTATTACTATTAGAATAGAAGTAAATCTAGGTGGTGCCAACTATTTAGCCCTTGTAAACTCCATGTATGCACATGTCTGGCCCGAATGTACTTGCCCTGAAATGCAATTTTATCTCAAAAGTGTCATGAAGCAAATCCTCAGCCATCACGCAATACATATGCAAGCAGTTCTGTGTAGAGTTTAGATTCTCTGCCCGAACCCGACACTGCCCGAGCCCGGCCCGAGCCCGCTGTCCTCGCGCCGGGCCGGGTCGTGGTCAATCATTTGATTTTTTGAATCATCACACGTATTTAAAAAAATTGTCGGGTTTAAATCGGGCTCAGGCCGATAATTCCAGTTAATGTGTCGGGCCGGGCTGGGCTCGGGCACAAGGTGCACAGGCTCGTGTCGGGTCGGGTCTCATTTTTTGGGCCCGATCTAAACTCTAGTTCTGTGTAATAATGTGAGGGAGCTTTCACAAGCATTAAACTCTCCAGACATCTGGTTCTGTTCGTAACATGGTGAACAATTCTGTCTCTGTATGTTTCTCTGAAATAGAGCAGTCCACATCAAACTGCTTCAAATGTTTTTGTTAGCATCCAAATGGTGGAATTATACCAATATTGGTGAGGTTCCCCTTTATCGGCTGTGCGATCAGATTCTTAACTCTAAGAGACCGCAGTCACCATCACTGACAACACAAAAATTTTATGGATTATATATTGCACATGGCGTCTTTCTGGTTCTGAGGGTCCCCAGGGTTTACGCACTCTGATCACACACTGAAGAACTGTTTTTTGTAGCCTGGTAAGATGTGTTCAAAAGAAATTCCACCAGTTTTTCTGCTTAATCAAATTGCTCAGAAGAAAAACGACGGGGCCTGATGTGAAATGCTCCATTCCACAGATGCCTACTGAGTCTCTTACACAGTAGCTGTGAGGGGAACCAGACATCCAGCTTTTCACTTATCTGAAATCTCCCAGACAGAAATCAAAACACAAAGCTTTCATAAACAAGAGAGAAATAAGACCTTACTTTAACATAGTTTTACAGAAAATTTAGTGGCCTATATATATATATATAATTTGTATTGTAGAGATGGTAACTCCAGGATTATATCGCCCTCACTCTTAAGGGGTTGATCAGTTTTACGTAGAGCCGTTCTGAACTACTTTCCTTACAACCCAACATCTACATCAGGCAGAAATCTAGAAGAGAATGTGGAATTCTGCATCATATTTTTTCATTTAACTCTGTTTTGGAGAGAGATATGAAAGAAGCTACTTCGGGAAATGACAAACCACAATAGTCCTATCATAACAAAGCAAGCATGTTTAAGCTGATTGGAAATCTACTTACAGTCAACAGGAACAAGCCTCAGAAGCAGCACAGCCCATAACAGAGCGTAGGCCATGATGTGGTGGCAGCTCGCGAATGGGACAGTGAGGGTCTTCCCAGCCAAACCTGTGCTGAAACCCTCCTCATCTCCAAGAGGGAACTACAGCAAAATGACAAAATGTGTCCTCAAGTCTCTGATTCAGGCAGAATTTCAGACAAGCAACTATTCATGACTCAGAACTCCACTCTCCTCTTTGACCCTGAAACAAAGATATAATACCTGCTTTGTTAGCGCTGCAGGAAAATTCAACTTTATATCCAACAATATGACCCGTTAATGTGACACAGTTCCAGCACTGCCTCAGCTCGTTGGAAATATAAAAAACAGAATGCACTTACATTATCAGGTATTGGGCAGAAGTAACACTAGTTTATCAGAAGCACCTGGCTTGTGTCTGAACTTGAACAAACAGTTGTTTCCAAAGAGGTTCACCTCTGATGATCCTGGGTTTGACCCTGCAGCAACACACGAAATGTAATGCTTGATTTTTAGTCTTGTAGAAAAATTAGACTTCATATCTAGTGATGTTTTATCCATACAAATATATATATTTAACGATTTCAACTACTTAGGTGTTTATTTGTACATAATTTGGGCTTCCAGCTCATAAAACCCACAAAAACTAGAATTCAAAAATTAGAATACTGTGAAAATTCAAATGTATTGGAAAGGGTACGGGTATATAGACATTTATTTATTTATTTATTTTGTGTTTTGCTGCAGGGTCAAACACAAGATCGCAAATTACTCCCTACTTTAGCCATTGAGTTCTAAGGAAAGTCATATACGTATATATACATACAGTGTGTGTGTGTGTGCGCAAAAATATGTAGGTCACTATTCACTGTGGTGCATCTCTATTGTCTTATATTCACTATTCACTATTATGCAAGATATGTGCTAACATTTGGCAGATGTACAGGTATTCCTTATTTTTGTACTAAAAACATACTCAATCCAGTTTTGTGACCTTTGTAATGATTTGTTTTTAAATTACTCTTGTCCACAAATAATGCCAGGGTCAGGGACCAACATTTTGTCAACAAAACTGCAGCTATGGAGCAATTTTGTGTCTGGTATCACGTGTGAGCAGTCCGACATGCCACGCTGTGCTGCTGTGACTCCTGTCTGTTCAGGAAGAGACATCCTGTGCCGGTGTGTCTGTCTGCCCCGGGGAGAAAGCAGAACAAAGCAGGATAATGTGCACTTAGTCTAAAGGACTCCTCAGAGAAGGCAGCAGAGACGGGAGAACCATGGATACGTAAGCGCGGATAGATTAATAGCCACTAATGCAATGGGAACCCATCTGACCAAGGCAGCAGTGTCTCCTTTAACATATTTGACTGGACATTATGGGTCAACCAGAAGAAGTTGGCTCAGTCTGTTTATAACGGACAAGATTACATAAAAACCCAGTTTGGTGGTATATCCAGTTCAAACAGAGCGCCGGGTCCAACTCGCTTCATGCTCTTTTAACACTGCTTGTATTTTTGCCAAACAATTGAACGTGGCATGTTGGATTTATTCGATCTGAACATCTTATCAAACTAATGAGTGTCACATCAGCATCCCATCCAAATTAAGGAGAGTCCTTCACGGCTATTGAAAGAAAAAGGAGACCATCGCTGCTATTGAAATATGCAGGGCAGGGCTGAGGAGGTGCTAGCTATTGTCTCTCCCTGTGTTGAAGAAACAAAAAACACAAACAAGGCATCATACCGGAGGGAGAGATGCGGTTACACTATAAAAAGCCAGAATAGTTTTCGCAGGGTCACCGATGCTGGAGCGAACCTGTCGATGCCGACCTGCTCAGTCATTGCTGACCTGCTCAGAAGTGAGTATTAATTTGTTAGGAAGTCGACAAAGGGAGTTGAACGGGTTCACTGGGGCAAGACCACTTGCTTTCATTTGGTGGTTTCATTAGGAATCAGTTTTGTAAAGCAACGGCATGAGTGTTCAAAAAGCGGAACATTTACAGTTCTAGTTCCTAGAATGGTTCCTTCAAACAAAAAACATCTAGGACCATCTTCTCAACAAAAAAAAACTGATCATTTGTGGCTCTGTGAAGTACAATTTTTGATGTGTTAGATGCATTGGATGCCTAATTTTTCAGGTTCCTTAAACATGAAGACATGTGTTGAATACACGCTGCTACTCTTCATGTCCATCGTTCCAGGTAAAATTTCACTTTCTCTCATGTTACAGTTAACTCAGGTACAGAGTAGAACGAAGAGGAGCACACTATCCCAAAGCCGAACCCAAAAACAAGGACCTTGTTACCTTGTTAAATCTGAGTTTTCTTTATAAATTGCAGGGTGACATGGTTGTTGGATGGTTTTCTTCTCTTTTTGCAATAGGTTTAAAATGCGATGGAAGTAGTTTGATAAAAAAAAACGGAGGGTTATTGTCGCGTACTAGAGTTTCCGAAGGGTCTCGGCCAGAGTGCTTCATGTTCACAGGTTCAGTACAGCAGAGGATCATTGGAGGACAGGAGGTCGAGCCCTATTCTATTAAGTACCAGGCCTCCATACAGTACAACGGCAACCACTACTGCGGGGGAACGCTCATCACCGCGCAGTGGGTGGTTTCTGCTGCCCACTGTTGGAAGCCGTGAGTACTACAGTAAAGTCACCTCAGTTTTATTCCGGCCTGTTTTTGCTGAACTCTGTCTTCTTGCTCCTGATTCTTGCTAAACAGAAGAAAAGGCCAATGAAAGATGTGACCCAACATTCCTCCATTACACACACACACACACACACTTACAGTTCCAGAACGATCCACAACATGTGGTTATCTTCCTGGTCTTGGGTAGGGGAGTGTTTTACAGTTTGATATATATTTCATTTATTCACAAGAATTAATTTACTCACTTCTTTCTATGTGAGCAGGCTATTTCAGGGCTTTATTTTAAACACATTTCAATACATATACATGGATCTATGTCGATTGGGGTCACACACCCATATATTTAGAACCCAGTGATTTGGAAAGTAAACTCTAAAAATTCACTTTTCAACAAACAGAGATAAAAAGGATTCCAGACAAATCTACCTCTTTATCACACAGAAATTATTTGATCAAAGTTGTGCTGGCCGAGCACGATCTGTCCAAGAATGAGGGAGTGGAGCAGGTCTTCAACGTCTCCAGAGCTCTGGTCTACTACCTCTACAACTACAGGACGTTCGATAACGACATCATGCTTCTGAAAGTAAGTTAAACCAACACTAGTATTAATCCATGACCTAGACTTTGGGCTAGTTCTTGCTATATATATTCAAATAAGGATTATGTGCTCTATTACAAGGCGTAGTGTGCCATAGTGTAAAAAGAGGCTGGATTAGAAAGAGTCAGGAGTTGTAATGGCAGTGTATGTACTTTAACAGAACAGTGTCATCTTACCATTAGTGGTAACTGTCTTAGCTGGTGTCCTAGTGGTTGGGGAGTCATCAAAAGGCAACGGGTTTGAATCCCAGGACACCTAGTGGCACCACTGAGGTACCCTCAAGCAAAGTGCTGCGTCTCATTGGTGAATGGGCTGAAAGCACAGAATTTTACGCGGGTCACACTGTGCGCTGTGGTGTTGCGTGTTCACCTGACACTTCACAGTAAATTTCCCTGATCCAGCATGGGTCATCACAAATTTTTCCTCGTTTCTATGCACCAGACCAATCGCACAAATGGCCAATAGTGACAGTAAAGTATAAACTCACTGTCACGTCACACGATCAGCCTCCTCCGGTCCAGCGTAGATTTCTAAGAACAGCAGGCCGTTATACGGTGGCCAGTTGTGTGTTCACATGACTTTAAGAGACACTTTACTGTTAGCTTCACTCATCTAGATTCTTTCCTTTGGCTAAGTCCACTATTATCACCCAAGCCTCAGTATGGTGAAGACTAGGGCCCCACCAGGTAGAGAACTCCTACCATTGTTCACACTGTGTGCTGTTGTGTGCGACTACATGGGCCACTTGAATTTACCTTGTGATATTTCATGTCATTCCAATGTCCTTTTATTGTTCTGAAAAATAATAACAGTAATAATATTCCAGAACAATCCAAGACTTTTGAAAGTTCTATGCTCAAAAATGAAAGACCCCAGACAGCCAAGGCACCAATAGCTAAAATAAATGAAAGAAATACGTTCAATCCACAATAAACAAAAACAGACATGTAATCAAGATAACTTTTGTAATATAAAACACTTAATTTAAATGCACGAGAAAGGGGAGGGGAGAGAAGGGAGGGCTGGGTGGGCTACTCTGAGACAATGGTGGTGGTGGTTCTCAAAAAAACGTTAAGAAGCTATGCCAAATTTTAAGAAATGTGTTCTTTTAAGAACCACCGACATTATATCTGTTTTTTTCTAAATCCATTGACAACATGACACCCGTAACCCAGCGTGAGGAAACGGGAGGGAAGAACCAGGTCTTTCAACTTAAGTAAGACGGCTCTTCTAGCTAGTAAAGAAGAAAAAGATAACATTTTGAGTTGGACACGTGGTAAATCCAGGTCTGGTGCAATACCTAAAAGGTCAGAGTGCGGGTTAGGTTCGATATGGCATTGCAATGAAATTATATGAAACCTCCAGAAGATATTTCATGTCCTGGCAGTAAAATAGTATGTGACAAACAGTCAACTTTGTGAGAGGACGGCACTTAAACAGTGCTTTCCTTCCCATGGGCAGCTCGAACGTCCAGCAGACCTGAACGCGTATGTCCAGCCGGCCGTGATGCCCAGTTCAGACACGCCCCCCCTCTACGGGGGCATGTCCTGCACGGTGAGCGGCTGGGGGGTCACGCAGGTCTACAGCTACTACCTGTCCCCGGTGCTCCGAGCGGTGGACGTGCAGGTCATCTCCTACTGCCAGTACTACTACTACTACAGAGTCAACGACAACATGCTGTGTGCCGGGTCTCTGCTGGGAGGAAAAGACTCCTGCCAGGTGAGTGAAACCTGTCATGAACCGCTCCTTCTGACTGTGCACATTTTTAGACAATTCAGTTAGAATATAAACTCTGTAATTTCTAAGACACAAAATGAATAAACAAAATAAGTACAAGTATGTAATTCAAGTATATTATGTACAATTAAAATTTTTCTAAAAAGCCAATTCTAAAAGTAAATACTTAAACCGAAGCACAGAGTGACAGAAATTTAGTTGATATGTATTATTGCTCCACCCCACTGATGGAGATGGGCTTTTTTCCATTTAAAAAAAAAAATTTTTTTAAGATGATTTCAGCAGGTTTTCACATAAAACATCACCATCATTGCTCCATGACCTTTAAACACTAGGTGAGTTTGAACCGATGTACTACAGCAAGATTTAAGATTCAAGATTCAAGAGTCTTTATATGTCACATGCATAGACATACAGGTACAAAATGCAGTGAAATGTGTCCTGAACCGCTCCTAATGACTTTTTAGACCAGGCAGCACCAAATGGCGGACCGCGGTCCGGATCCGGACCGAGTGATTGTTCTGTCCAGA